>VXAA01002207.1:507552-552920 GCA_013399115.1 Anseranas semipalmata | reverse complement strand
AAAACAAACAAACAAACAAACAAAAAAACAAAAAAACAATAATTCAGAACAGTTTCTGGCAACTCAAGTTTATTTGCAACTTGCATTCAGTAGACAGTTTCAGCCTAGTTAAAAGGGAAAGAGGAAAGGAAAGGAAAGGAAAGGAAAGGAAAGGAAAGGAAAGGAAAGGAAAGGAAAGGAAAGGAAAGGAAAGGAAAGGAAAGGAAAGGAAAGGAAAGGAAAGGAATCAGAAATTTTAAAATGATTTGCAACAACATATATGAAATGTTTCACATGTTTCACTTTTTCAGGTCAGATTCACTAGTGATATGTAATTTCATTCATGTAACTGCCAGTCCTGCAAGAGTTGGTACTAGTCCATTTTTATGCCAGTATAACTTCAATTTGCAAAAGGTAACCTCAGGTTGCACAGTTCAGTGGATTGGTACTATTTGTACTGAGAGATGCTAGGAGAAGCTGGCTAAAAAGGATCTTTTTAAAAATTGGGATTAACCTATACATTCAGTTTGCGTGACCCAGACTATAATTTCATTGTGATATTTAAACTTCTTTTTGGTGACCCCTTCAAAGAATTGGAAACACAGAGAGGAGAGACCAGGCATCATGATAGTAAATGTAATTTACTTATAAATTACCTACGAAAAATGAGGAAAAAAACAGCTAAATTCTACAGTTTTGCTCCAGGTAACTATATCTAATTGTTGGTCTAAAGAGAAGTAGACCTATAAGTACATTTATTTTGAACAAAAAAAAAAAAAAAAAAAAAAGAAAAAAAAAAAAAAAAAGGAAAAAACCAGAAAAAAAAAAAAAAAAAGAAAAAGGCAAAACCCAGCAAAGAAAAAGAAAATAGAAAAGGGATATTACTTTTTCCCTACTGTTGAAGTGCATTTCCTTTTAACATAACTTACTGTCCTTAGTCATTTGCATCAACTTAAAATAATGTCCAGGAGGCTTATTATTTTAATCAAAGCCAAAAAGTGAACCAAACTTCAGTAATGACTTGCTAGCAAAGCTCTAAAACTATTTTATCCAGCAGAAACATGTATTCATGAGGAGAAATCACATCAGCAGATGTCCTAACAAAGTAGGAAAATGTTTGTGAAACACAGTGGCTCATTTCATTGCTGGACTATACAGTTACCCCTGCCCACTATTGGACAATACTGTTATGATGTGTCATGGGAACTGAGGGCTGCTGTCTTATGAATGCAACAACATATTATAACAGTTTGAGAAACTAAGCATGTGTGATTGATTCAACCATTTATTTGATGCAGTCTTTTTCTTGTCACACAGACCAGTCTAAATCTGCCCTCCACGAATCAGAAGAGATGAAGATCTTGAAGGCAGTTTTCTCTCTCACAGACTCTGTACTATTTCAATGACTCCCCAGACCAAAAAGACTTGTCTCAATGTATCTCTGAGTCTATCTGGCCTATGTCAAGGACTTATCCTCCTATTTTACGCTATGTCTTCTACTTCTGTCTCTCCCTTTTCTTCATTTGTGCGCACACACATGCACACTGGCATACCCACACCTATTCAAACAACATTTCATGAAGCCCTATACTCAAATGTTCAAATGGTCTGTTGGACATGGACATGTGCCTTGGTGCTATCTTGTGGCCAGCTTAAAGAAGGGCTGGTTGCTAAATGCTCACTACTGGCCACTGTTTTAGGTTACTGCAATGTATAACAAAGCTTTTCTTAGCAAGCTCAGAGGAGACATCTAGAAATTGTTCCTCTCTAGTGCAAAAAACTCCTACATGCATGCAAGAACTTTTCTCACTCAACTGCAGCACTCCATCCAGGTATCTTGTTATTGTCACTGGCTGCCTGAGGCTTGAGCAATTCAGAACTGGACTTCTGTTTTCAGAATGTTTACACAGCTCTTATCCCAGCAGGACCTTCTTATAAGTAGTATTGTTTGGCATTATTTATAAGATTAGAAGAAGAAGAAGAAGAAGAAGAAGAAGAAGAAGAAGAAGAAGAAGAAGAAGAAGAAGAAGAAGAAGAAAACCCCAAATCTGTGCAACTCTATAAATCCAAACTTATTGGGAAAAGAGGAGCACTGCTCATCTTAATACAATAGAAATACCTAAATCATTCTTTCCTTGCCCAGCATGAGTAAAGCCCTCCAACTGTGCCATGTTCAACACAGTTCTGAAGATTAAGTACCTAATCTAAAAAAGGTAGGTAATTAAGAGGATTAAATGATAAGATATGGTTCTGTGCCTTGCTCATGTTGAGTAGGATATATTTTCAAGAAATCTCACAAGTTCCTTTAGCCCGAGGAAAGGTGAGCAAATCTGACACAGTCTGCACTAATTCAGGAAAAAAAATAATATTGATGAGATAAAGAAAACCTCCTAAAAAGGTTAAAGGATGACAACTAACTCATGTTAAAAAAAAAAACACTCCTTTTGTGATCACCATTCTACTGCCTGATAATGCTTATGTGCATTTTTATAAACAGATGTAATAAGAAACTGGTACAACACTGTCAAAGAACGGGTAATAAATATCTGATGTGTCAACTCTATCGGCTCCTCCCTTTTCCTTTCTAGGTATGTTTAACTGTCACAGTAGGTGCATATAATACGTTACCTCCTGTTATTGAAATAATACCTTTACCTCTGTAAAAGTGGGATAGAAACTGAGGATTGCCTTAGATAATGCATACTCTATCTTTTGACATGAAGAATTCAAACAGCTTCTGATGTACCAGTAATAGTAACTATGAATTGATGAGTGATATTATTACAGCTCACTCATTTTCCAAAGCTGTATTTTCTGTGCATTCTAAAGGAAGGTTCCTGAGGAATTTCAGACAAACATTCATCTTTTCTGGGGAGGGGAAAAAAGGAAATTGGCATCTGCAGATGTACAGTCAGAGATCTTTCTCTTCTCCCTCAAAGGGGCACTGGTCAAAACTGGCAATGAAATAGAGAGAGAGAGGATGCTTTATAACACATTCTATATCTGTAGCTCTCTTTTATTAAACTGTCTTTTGTCAGTTTTCTGTCACCCAAACTTCATTCACTAATAGCAAGAAGAAATGTCATAAGGACTGCTGATTAATAAATATTTGATGGAGCATTACACTTTACCAGTAATACAATGCTGAACACCAGCTGTGCAACATCCAAGATCTCCCAGCACCATTTATTACTTCTTAAGTATCTATGGGAGAGTGGAGCAAAGCTTACTGGATTTCTGTCCACTAATGAAAACATGTTGAAAATCACAACCACCCTTTTTGAGACATATTTTTCTTTTCCCAATCTAGGGTAACTGCAGATAATTCCTAAAACTTGAAAAAAAAAATTGTTTTGTTCAGGAAATTATCTGTAGCATTGAAAATGTATCAACAAACATCTCATCATACAGATTCCATTTCTGAACCCTAGTTTGCAGCACACAGCTCCACCTGTTGAATGGGTTTTAGGAAAATAATCTCTGCTATTCATTTTCTTTTTCATCTTGCTGTTTCTGAGAACTTCAACATAAAAAAGCTCAAGAAAAGATGTTTCAAGGTCTCTTGAGCAACTGGGGAATCAATTATGCTATAATTTCTGGCGACTCAAAGAGAAATAGAGAATAAGAGACAACATACAGCCAACCTCAGTACAAGTCAAAAGGAACTGCCCTACAGTCAACAGTACAAGCTATTTCTGAAACATTTCAGAAAGAGAATAATCCTCGAAGATCTTATTGTGGGAAAGAGTTGTATCTGAAGTACCCAGAAGATGCATATCAGAGAAAGCATGAACTTTACAGCAAATTAGCTTTTGTTAGAGATGAGTTCCTACTTTTCAACACAATCAAGCAATGAAGCAGGCATAAGAATTGTTACCTTTGCTTTGAAATGCCCACACTTTAAGGACAGAATGAAAATGTTAACCATCTCATTAACTTTAAAACATGCAACAATTCAATCTGCTATAAAATTTCAGAAGACATTTTACAAAAATTATTCTCAGCTACTATTAAACAGAAAGCATTCCTGGTCACCCTAGACGGCATAAAAATATTGTGGACCAAATATGCTGACTTACAGTGGTACTAATGATGAACATATTGGCTGACGTTGGCTGTGACAGGGAGAGTAAAGGAAAGGGAAGTGCAGATTTCTGCCA
This sequence comes from Anseranas semipalmata, assembly GCA_013399115.1. Lineage (NCBI taxonomy): Eukaryota > Metazoa > Chordata > Aves > Anseriformes > Anseranatidae > Anseranas > Anseranas semipalmata. Next base: position 548,781 of record VXAA01002207.1, on the reverse strand, counting down.
GTGCTTTGAATATGCTACCAAACTGAAGGGATAATTAGGAATATCCTGTACATATTGTTTCTACCAATGACTCTCAATAACAAAACTCAGTAACTGATACGTATAATTATTATGTTTTGCTACCATCTCTCCTAGGTAACCTGCTGGTATGTAGGACACATACGCCTCTTTCAGTTATACTATTATAAGGGTTTTGACCATGATTCAGTGGCAGAAACTCCCAGTAACTTCAGCTGAAAAGAGAATAGGCCTCTTAGTACTAGAGGGAGCATTGCAGGGCCTGGCTTTCATGCACCAAAAGTCAGCAAGGACACTGATAGGTCATATTATGAAAATGTGTTAAAAAAAAAAAAATACATACATAGGCTTAACTACAAATTTGTACCTTATTTTTAGCATATTCTAATGCCACAAATACATAAATAAATAAAGATTGAAGTAAGTAGCTGAGAGTAATGTTACATCATATAAGCAATTTATTATTATCATCGTTAGATTTTGTTGATGTCCAGAATCGTGCTGTTGTCTAACCATTAGCATATTAAACTAATTCCAGGGGAGGGGGGGAAAGGCGTAATTGGGAGCGGCTTGTGATTCATTCAAATACAAATTTGTTGCATTTTTAGCTTCCTTAAAAGGGACCTAGAATTTCATAAGAATTAATTAGAAAATTAAAATGCTTCGATTACTTCCATTATACTGAGATTTACAAAAATGAGAGATCTGTGTTGCAGTGACAGGGAAATTTAATTGCAACTGCTACTGAAGTACCTAAAAGTCACTAAAATAAACAAGTTGTATTGTGTACAACAGTCCCACGAAAGCCATTAGAACAGGAGTTGCATAAATGGCTCACAGGCCTTGTGTGACTCGTTGTTTAATGGAAAAAAAATGGTACTAGGCATGATGAGCCTTTTGAACCTGACTCATCTCTCTTTGCAATGCTGATTTCTGGCAGGCTGAAGGTTACACCCAAAAATATTGGATTGTCAAAGCAAGTTTGAATTTTGCACAGGGGATTTTGGAAGTGAAAGGAATGTAGTACTGGCCAGTCAGCGTTTTTTCAGTGCAACCAGTTTTGAACTAACGTAAATTTTTTACTGAACAAAATTTGTCTAAAAATCCACAAACACATACAGTATACTTATGTTTATATTTACATTTTTGTAGCAAATTTAATGCATTCAGTGTTAAAGTACACCTGTGGGTTGTTTTATAGAAGCTATGGCTTCTACCATCTGTGTAGTTTTGTCTCACTAGCTGGACTGTTGATGCACTGGTCCTTGATATACTGTGGCTGGGGTCTTCCTGTGATGCACAAAAGTGATGCCCTAACTGAGGAGACTGCTGCGCAACTTGGGAATTATTGTCTGTCCAAGAAGCCCAGCTGCAGCATTCAGAAGAATTTCCACAGTGAATATGTAAGGTTCAGACATAAATTTGTTTTGGCAGTTGGTNTTGTTTTGGGGTTTGGTTTTTTTTTTCTGTTTTTTTTTTTTTTTTTTTTTTGGTTTTTTTTTTTTTTTTTTTTTTTTTTTCAAGACAATAATACTGCTTCCTTTCCCTCTCTTTCTTAGGTTTCTCTCATATGCTGACATATTTCCCAGAAAGTTCTACTTACTAGCCTTTCCTTTTTTATCTTTTGACAAAGTGTGGAAGGTCAAAGTAGGTAAGATTCAAATTCATAGTTTCATAGCATAAAGACTGCACAGTAAGCAGCAGCCTGAAAAGTTTGCATTCATGTACTCCTTTAGCTTAGTTACAGTCTTGACCTAGGGAAAGGGACACATCTCTCATGTATATATAGCACCAAAGGAGAACATCACCAAAGACCTGACACACAAGATATGTTCAATTGTCTTGTAGGTAATTATGATAATAATAATAATAATAATAATAGCTTCATGAACCTTTAGTCTTGTTGCATCCTTACCATGACATGACCATTGTTGGTACGCATCAGCTGGAATTTTCTGAAAGCTGTGTCAAGCAAAACTGGCTGTAATGATCACTTGCAAAGGATGAATCTTCGGCAACCAGATGAAGACACATGTACCATTTCCCTCTTACACGTTGGGCATTCTCTAGTGAGGAGTATACAAAAGTACACACACACACTTCTGCCAATTTGTTCTTCAAACTAAGAGCAGAGTTAGTGAGAAAGCTGAAAGATGAAGTCTCCTCATCCTCCTGAAAATCATGATAATACAAAGCAAATTGACTATATAGAGATGTATCCAAGCACTAGCAGGAACTTGTCAGCTATTTTCTTTCTAAAGCATCATACAAATCTACAGCACTGCATAAAGAAAACACAGTGTTATTAACATAATTCTGGAAAAAACAACAACAACAACAACAGATTGTAGATGTCAAGTTGTGACTTTGGTATTTTGGCACCAGAATTTTATGCAATTTATATTTTCATACCATGCTTTGACTATTTTTTTTTCTTGTATATTGGCATCTAATTGAAGATCCTGCAGCTGGACATCACAAAGGAAACTGATTTTTTAAGGACAGTTCAATCTAAGGATAGGTTTAGTATTACAGAGTTTTGCTAAAATGATGTGAAACTAGCATTTTAGGAAGCCTAACAAACCTGAAATAAAATAACTATCATTAAGAATGAATAATAATTCTGAACAGACTGGGAAAAAAAAAAAAAAAAGAAGAAAAAAAAAGAGGCAGAGATTTAGTTTCATTTTTCAAGTCTGTTTTACTAGGTATAGTTTTCATAAAATGTGCACAGTTAAAGGTGATGATCTTGCAAGTATCACCAGATAAAGACATTGCTCTAGCTTTCTTTCACACCTTAGTGGAAACAGACTGTGATATTTCACTGCTGTAATCACGTGAAGTATATTAACCTGTCAGAAGTACCTCCAGACTGCGCCTGAGGGTAAGGGATCATGAAAGGGGGAAGCAGAGTGCTAGGGACTTATACTAAGTTCTTGTGCCAAGGCTAGGGAGGAAAGAGGTCACAGGACACGGAAACGTGGAACTAGGCTGCTGTTAGAGCGATTATCTCTTTTCTCTGCAAATATTGCCTTCAGTGCATTGTGTCAAGGCTATTCCCTTGAGTCTGAATCAGAGCTGCATTGAATGGCAGCTCTAACAGTGTAGGGGAGGTGGTAGTTCAGTCAGGAAGGTACCAACAGTACATTCTGTGGGTAATTGCAGGATTCCCTGTAATATGTAAAGCAAATTAGAAAATACAAATAAATGAGGGGTAATTACTAAAATGTTTGCTTTTGAAACCAGAAATATTTTTTCCCTGCTGTAACAGTTATTGGCAACTAAACTTCTCATGGATTTAGAAATAGGTCCAAACCAAAATTTTCTAGAAAATTAAGCTGTTCTGTGACCAGAGGGGTTTGTAAAGCTTAGATTCATCTTTGTCTCTCCAGTGGAGACTCTATGATGTATAATAATACTGTTTATTATTACGATGATAATAAAACTCTCTTTATAGCATGTGTCTCCTGTACATGGATGTCTATTTTAAGGAAACTTGACAGAATTTCATCTCTTTGGAAACTTTAGCTCCTCAGTCAAATTTGAATGAAAAGGGTCAAAGCATTCATAATTTAAATGGGGGAACTGTTTACAAAAGATAGTTCAGTCAAATAAGCCACACTTCTATAGGAAGTGACTAAAATCAAACAGGAAATCTGTAACAAAATTCTCAAGGAACTATAATGCAATCAAAATAGTTCTCAAGAATATTTTACAGTGAATATTTTTCCAGTTTTACCATAGCAAAAAGGTGAAGTGAAAGGTGAGAGAAATACAAGAGACACGTTGCACACATTGCATTAGCCATTTAACAGATGATCTATAGCCAAACTCCACACACTGAGCCCTCGATAACTATTTTGTGTTTAGATCATGCTTATGCTACCGGATGTGAGCACAATGTCCAAGTTCCACTGACTGCTCTGGCTTTACTGTACCTGTCGAGCATGTCTATCGCATCAGGGACAGGCAAACACCACAAAGCATTCCTGGCCTCAAACAAAATTGGGAAAAAAAAAAAAAAAGAAAAAGATAATAAAGTTTAAAAATACACTCAGCTCTACTTTTCCACAGATCATGAGAGAACAGGCACCACAGTAGAATTACTCTAAGAATTATTAAGTTGAATAAGTATTCAGCACACTCGAGCAACTTCCTCTTATTGTTTGAGGCTTTTAAAAAATCATGAACACTGTTAGGGTTTGCAAGCACTCATTGAATACTGGGTGGGTTAAAACTACACCATGTCTCTGTTTTCCTAAAAAGGCATCCACTGCGAGTGCTTTGAAGCCGATCCAAAAGCAGCATTCTGTGTTTGTCTCATGCTGGAGGGTTTTTGGCTTCCCTATGCCATAATGTACCATAGCAAACAGAAGCAGGCATATGACAGTTTGCTACATCTGTGCGGGGATAAGTCATTCATCTCAACCTGACACTTCTCTCTTTTCCAAAGTGACACTGCAATAGAGAAATATGCTTGCTCATTTATGGAAAGGAGAGTAATCAGTCCTGGCAAACAGAGATGAATTTCATTCATACAGTACATAACTCACAGTTTGGACTTTCATTAAATTTCCATGGATAGTATCCCACTAATTTAAGCCAGAAAGCTATATTTCTAAAATTATTTTACCATTGAACTGTAAAATGGGGTCCTGTGAGGTACTTTAAGAGACATTCTATGGCATCAAGAGTAAAAATAGCAGTACTTTCTTCAGAAAAATTATAGCTGCCAGTTCCAGATTTTCTGTGGTAATTAACCTAGATGCACTCAAGTGATGAGTACTCTCCCTAATGACTCTATTGGTTCAAAAAGGGAACATTTTCCTGTGATCTCCTCTGACAGTATCATCAGGATGTTGTCAGTGCAAACAATACCCTTATCTAGCTTCTTTTCAAGTCACCTGATTAACTGGAGAAAATAGAAACAGAAAGAAAAGAGCATGTCCTTGCACAGAGGCTGTAAATGTCACTGAAAGGCCAAGGGAGCAGTCCCACCTGTCCTTCGTTCGTTAGCTCAGCTTCTCCTGTTGAAGTGGCAGCTTACTGGGGTGCTTTATTTCCCAGTCTCTCTGCCAGAAGGTGGATCTTTACTGTTAGAAACCCAGTTCATGTATCCTGATCACAATGGCACCTTTGTAAAGGGAACAGTGGGTACAAAGCTTGAAAAACAACTTTCCTTCCCATTTAGAACCCTATAGGCTCATTATTCAATAGCACAGTGGTAACATAATGCATTTTCATTTACTTCACCCTAAATGTATGTAAATTAAAGGGTGGGTTTTTTTTATTAAAAATAACACTGATGTGTTTTTTGTTATTCAGAAAAGAAATTGTATTAGTGAAAAACAGCACTAATGACATTTCACATTCAAATTTGCCACTTGCTGGAAAAAGGCAGGTCTCACCCTGTGCTCAAAATATAAAAAATAAATTCAAAGTCTCTACTAATTGGTACTGTCATCCATATGGTTAGCCCATATGTGTGTTTCACTTGTTTTAACTTACGATTGTCTGTTTAGATGCAAGACTGCATACTAATAAAAAGCGCTCGTCTCTTTACAATGAAAAATAGATCTCAAAATGGCAGAAGTGCTACATGCCATTGCTGGAGGATTTTGGGGTGGAAAAGTGTCTTCAAGATTATATATTTATGACAGGATTTAGTGCGTTAGGAAACCAGGGACATTGCAAGATGTGGCAACTTGTCTTTGACATTTGAATCTTTGAAGTACCAAGAGTTTGAAATCTTATTTCGCACAAACATTTAAATGGCTGTATTGTAAGATCCTGTTACTGTACCTGGTCTGAGTGTTTGCCTTCATAATCAAGTCATCACCAGGGGAGTAAAGATACTCTTTTTTTCAAGGCTGTCTCACCTGTGTGATTCTACAGGTAAATGATGGATTTTCAAGGTAATTATGGAGTATAGAGAGACAGTGTATGAACACAGATTGAAGTATTTACTCATATCTAATCTAAACTCCTTCTAAATCTAATCTAAACTCTTTCTAAAGCCAGACTGTTTACCAGTCTTCTCAGATTTCTGTTTGAAGCCCTTCCAGTCACATCTCTGAAAATGATGACATAACACACAAAGAATCAAGTACTTAAAGAAGAAGAAGAAGAAGAAGAAGAAGAAGAAGAAGAAGAAGAAGAAAAAGACATTGACTACGTGTGTTGATAGCAAACAATGAAAGAGAATCTGAAAATTTTGTTTTGCAATTTATTCTAAAGATGTTTAAGCCTATGTATCTTTATATTTCTATATTATATTATTATTTATATAATATATAAAAGTAATTATTTATATATTATATATTATTTATATTTCTAAGCCTATGTATCTATATATTTCTTGATAAATAGTTACATCATGTAGCTCTCATATTTGCCACTTTCCATTCCTGTTACAGTTCTTTTGATTCTAGTGGACCAGTTCTCTCATGAAGGTCATCTCTGCAGAGGAAAATATAATTGCTGAAAGAGGTAGAAACAACCTTACAGAGGACCTTAAATATCAGAAAGAGACCTTGAACCAGGATCAGAATTCAATGAGGCGAAAAAGTGAAGAAACACTAGGATGTGTTCACAATTGACCTGCATTGTCAAACAGACAGTCTGCTGCTTCCTTGATTAGTTGAAGCCCTTTCCAAGGCACTTTGTTTCATTCCAAATATATTGAACAGAAACAATTGAGCCTTGAAGTCAGAACTATATAAGCCAGTATAGTCAAATATGAGTTGAGTCACAGAGAGCAAAACTGCAGATTGCTCTGTAGATTGCTCTGCAAGTCAGAAGTGTTTTGTTTGGTCAATGTGTTAGAACACTAGCAGCCTCTACAAGTCAAAAACAACAAACAAACAAACAAAAAAAACTTACTAAATAAGGAAGAAAGTTAGCAACCTGAAGGAAGATACCCTGTGGAGGAAATGCTAAACGAAGCAAGTTCCTGTGAAAGCCATCCCTGAATTCATCTATAACTTAATGTTTTTAATCTCAGTATCAGTTTTGGTTATGCACTGAAGAACTGCAAGATGCCTTTGTTAAGCAAGATATCGAACAAAGCTCAGAAGGAGTTCATGGAGGGGTAGATGCTGACTGCTTTTGTCTTGACCTGTGTTTTCCCAGTGTCTTTATTATCTTTACATAGGTTTTGAATACTCTGGGAGAATAAGGAGTTTTCTGATCCATTTTCTGGTAATCAGTAGGTGTGAATAAATATGGGAGCAAAGTAAACCACTGGGCTTTTATGAAAACAAGGAAGAAAAGATACTTTTGTCTAACTCCTTCTGCTTGGGGACTAAAATGGTTTTATTTGGTTGCCAAAGAAAGTGAAAGGATATGGTTACCCTTATCTGTATAAAATAAGAGTGGTTGTGAGGTTTCAGTACCATGCATTGGATTTAAGTTGATTGGTGCTACTGGCAGCTGGCAAATGACAATAAGTTATGTTTATGCTGGTCCTCAACCACATTACTGAGAAGAGGGACATCAAACTAGGTGGTAACTTAAGAGTTCAATAGCAATGTTTTTTGAGAATTATGGTTGCTATATAACCCACGTTAGATCTACTCTACTTTCATTTTTTTGGATGTAGAAACTTCCAGGGTCACACAGGTAGCAATTTCTTTCATGCCTTCATTCTAGTACTGGAGGACAAGGGGGAGCAGGACACTAAACTTTTAGAAGAAAAGGTATTACATCTTCTGATACCAAATTCAGTTTTACCTCGTGATCCATGAGTCCTTCTTGAATAAGATAACAATATTGAGAAATAACAGTCCTTGAAACACAAGAAATTCAGTTTCTGGGACTAAAGCTTTGAATTCTGAGTTAAACATTTTACACTGTGAAGCATATGATACTTGCTGAACATGTTCATCTTTTCTTCCATCACATTTAATATTAGTCTGAAAGATGTATTTTTATTACTGTTTTCTCTGACTATTGGCCTTCATTCTTTAAATATTTTTGTCCTGGCTCTCTCACAGGTAATCCTAGAGCTGTAGAGAAAGAAGTCTGCTGACGTGTTTATTGTTGTAATTAGTGTGCAGCACAGTACCTCAATCTTCTTACTGTTTAGAACTTTTTGTTAAGAAAAGCTGGATGCATATTTTAGCATCTGAAAAGAAAAGATGGATTTAAGTTTTAATACCTGAAAGGATCCATGAATTTCTGGAGGCTGGCATTACACTGGCATTGTAATCTCTCCCTGACTTTGTAACAAGGAAGTTCTTATTCTTAGGCTAGCAAGATCCTGACTAGGAAAGGAATACAAAATGATTTTCTATGAAGGTGTCAATCCATACTAGCTATAGCATAGGTCTGGTTAACTTGCATGGTTTACCTTAGTGTTTTTCAAAAAAAAAAAAAAAAAAAAAAAAAANGAAAGAAAGAAAAAGAAAAAGCCAAGACTTTACAATTTTAACATAAAAATGTATTCCTATTAAACATTTTAAATAAGCACCACTTGACACCTCAGCAGCATCTAATTTGGATATACAAATGCCGCATTTTTATTTATGAACTGCTACAGTGAGTGAAAGTCCATGTGTGATCATTCACAAGAAGTGATCAACCGTGGACGTGCATTTCTTTGAAAATAAGGTGCAATTTCATGGCAAACACAGCTATAGCAAAGGAAACTGCCTCTCAGAATCTGTCATGTTCTTCTGTTATATTATAAGTCAGGGTTTATCACTAATGAAAATAAGACTGAGAAGCACAGCTACTGATTAAACGTCAAAGACATCTGTGCCGTGTCACTAAGGTTCAATATAAAATAACGATAATTATTAATACCTTTTGGTATACTCTAAAAATTATTACTTGTGAAATGAATTTTCCACATGTAAACTCACTTCCAAGGGACAAAGTAAAGGTCTAAAAAGCCTTTGTGATTTAATGGTGGAATTTAATTAAATCCATATTGCTGCCTAAAGTGGATCCACAGTCTCTAAGTAAGCTGAAAAAGAAAAACTGTAAAACTAATTCTCTATGTCTTACTGCTATTCTAATATGAATAAAAGCTATTAGAGTAATAAACTCAGTTCTAATTAGAAACACTGGAACTCTCAAAAAGAACAAAGTCTGGATTTCAATAAATGTGATATTTTTGGAATGGTACATATGAAGTAGTTAGCCTATATTACATGGAAGAAAAGCAAAAGACCAGAGAGCAATCCTGAGAACCGTAAGTGAGAACAGAGAGTTGGTTGTTTTTGGTAGTTGCCCTTGCTATGCTGTATAAACTCCACAAGAGAGGGTAAAACTAACTCATTCCAAATATACCGGCTGAGATAAAACAAACATTATGACTCTGCATGAACCACACTAGCTTGCTGAAACCTGGCAGAATAACATCTGCATAAGAAAAATGATGCACACCATTACATGCTACTTACTCAAAAGTGATAACACAATATGCCTATGCAAAATCTGAGCACAGAAAGAAACATTTTTTGTATAAATGAAACACTTGCTGCCAGCCCCACTTCAAAAGGTTCTAGTGAACACTGTGGTTTATGAATTCATACATGCTTAGTAGGCTGATGGTTCAGAGACAAATGCAGATCCTCAGTAGGATCCAGCTGTTGATCTATTCCCAAGAACACTTGCAGGTTGCCCTACAGAGTCTTTTAAACATCTGCATGCAGATGGAGTTCCGTCATGCCTTACTTGTGCAGCATAGAGCTTTTCCCCTCCTTTGTACCTAACCTGGAAAGCCAAAAAGGTAGATTTTAACCACTTTATTTATCAATTCTACACTGACTAGAGATAATAAAGAAGTATGTGACCTTAAGTTAGACCAGAATTAAAGGTAAACCCAACAATGCTTAGCCAGTTCGTAAACATCCCTGTAACAAGTTGATATAGGCATGTACGAGCTCCCTTTCCCACATATCTTGGCTTTGTCAGAAAGAAAACATGGGGCATGACAGCAGCCTCCTCTACATAACTCCAGATACAGATCTCTGATATTCTGTGGCACTTCTGGGCTCAAGGGTTGCAAACACCCAGTGGCTGGTTGGTGAATTGAGCTGAAATGTAATGGATAACAGAATGAGTTGGTAGGCTCGTTACAGTCTAAAACACTGCACTTCCTAGTCTTCAGACAAACTCAGCAGTAGTACATCTGTATAGCGATTCTATCTACATAAGTAAACAGGGGAATGTGAGTTTAACTATACATGGAGGGGACAGAAGAGCAAGTATGCACCATTAGACAAGGACAACTAGAAATTAAAGAGCTGTAAGTAAAGCAAGCCAATTGGATTATTTACCTGCTATTGTCCCTTTTCAACTCCAATGAAATATGTGAATACATCAGCTTCTATTCATACCATATTTAATCAACCGTTTACCACCATGAGAATTTTACATACTGTTTTTTATTGCATGGGGACTAAACTCTTACTGATGTCATTTCATAAAATTCCATTGAATTGCACCACGAATTAATTTGGCCCCGCACCTCTGCAGCTGTGTGGAAGATGTTGGCTTTTCACCAAGTTCACACAAAGATGAAAATCATTTTCCACCAGTAATTTGCAGCTCCCATATTTGTCAAAAGCAAAAAGCATATTTTTACTTACTTATTTATTTTTTTCATGGATACTGTTTTGCAAAGCACAAATAGAAAAACACAAATAGAAAATATAGCTATCTCCAACAATAAAAATTCTCCAAATTAATGAAAACTTGCAAATTCATTAAATTTGAATACTTCAAAGTGTATTTCTGTAATTTGCACAATTTTGATAAAATTTGTTCTCTATGAAATTCTAATAAACTCATTCGTCTGTTTTTGCAGTTGTCCTTGCTTATGGCAATGAGCATTCATGCCAGCTCTTTATCTTTCAAGCTCAGGCCCTAAAAGTTTATTTTTGAAAGCCTGTTATTGAGACCAATGGAGATGCACAGAGATAAAGTTGGACAGGAATGGCTGCTGACATTGAATTGATTCAGTCCTTCAAGAGTCAGACTGAACTCTGTGATCTAGCGGTACACTATTTATGGCTCTACAGTCAACAAGGGTTGGGCAGAAACTACAGGTTGGAACTGATAGGCAGAAATGTGTTAGATTAGCTCAAGAATTAAGAAATACTTAGAAAAACATTAAAAAGGGATACTGCTGTACTCCAGATCAAATAACACAAGTCATGTTCCAGTATATTAGTAGTTCATTACAAAGCAGTTTACAGCCTTCTTTAACTGTGTATTATGAAGAAATTACACTTTCTGATATACTAAGAAAGGTTACCAGCACAAGCTCCTCCTCAGCCTTTAGCTGCCTAAACTTTCTAGGTCATGAGCTGCTTAAAACCTCCAAATAAGACACAAAGACTGGAGTGTTCACCCAGGCAGAGGATGTGACTCTGCTGGAAGGGGTGCACTGGCTGGATGAAAGATATTTCAACCTCCGTATTCAGTGGACTCACAAAAGGCTGCCTTCTGCTGGTTTAACATGTCGTGTATGGTCATCAAATAAGTCTTATATTACCCAAATCTAATGTGCTTTTTATATGTCCTGTTTCTTAATTTTAAAATATATTCATTGTAGGTCCAAGCTCTTTTAAATTATATTTCTGACTCCTTTACAGTGGACTACTTCATGTGGCAAGGATACCAGAAATATTGAGGAAATCATGATCCCGTGGATTTCAGAGACAAAACTCTCATAGGCATTATTAAAGCTTGGTTTGCACCCCTCAATAGTCTGTTGAGCTTTGCTAAAACCTTGCTGTTGAGAGCAGGGTCACGTCATTTCACTGTTCTGTGCTCTCTTTGCTCTCACAGATTGTCATGCTCAGACTGTACACCCCTGTACTACTGTCCACTCAATGTGCTTGCTAGCGGTAGTTGTGAACTCTCCAGCAGTCAAGACTGTCATTGTTAAAAGGTAGATTTAGATTTCCCAGTTTAAGAAAAGTTTGAAAAATGTTTTGTAATTAGCAAAAATTCTGACATTTTTCCAAGGAGAAAATTTATTTTCCTGCTTGAAATGTCAACATGAAAAATATCTAGTAGTGAATACATTTTTATATGTAGCACATGTATATTGTTTTAAATGTGTATTTATTAAAATGTAACAAGACAAAAAGGTGAAAACGGAATCATTGAAGCCAAACATCTTAATTCACTCAATCCAAAATCATGTCTGGATGGGTTTTCAAAACCAAAGACTCAGCTTTTTATCTTAATCAATATGTGATTTTGTTTTAAAATTAATTATCATAGAATGGAAAAATTATTTTTGTCAGGCTCATACAGAAGTAGATTAAGAGAGGAAATGTGGCTTTTCCTTGCTGACTGGGAACAGTCATTCTCCAGTGGGGAGTCATCCCATTCCCTTCCCCAAGCCAAGCTGTTTGTCAGTATGCGGTTACAGGGCCAATAAGCAAGGACTTGTATCTTGGACATCTCCCCTGCCTAACTGGGTTCTCAGGAATTCGACATATAAGTGCTGATGGCTACCCTGTGCAGTGCTATAGGAGCTTCTCAGTTTCCATTACATTCAGTGCAGAAAGAACATTCTAAATATCTTACAGGGTGCAGTCATTACTTTGCATCTTCTTTCAACAAAGCTGAGTAATATCTCACAGACATTATATCACATTACTTATAGTGGAACTTGCTGGTTCCTACGTATTTACATATTTTTCAATATCTCATTGTAAAGAAGCTGTTGTTTTCAGCCAAGTTTGTTTTTTACTATTTTGTGTGTGTGTGCTTTTTTTTTTTTTCTTTTCAGATAGGAAACCTTACAAAGTGCCAAATTCTGTTTGCCTTGCTGATATCAAGCAGTGCGCCAAGCCAGGATTGGCATGATCTCAGCAAAAATGGGTGTTTAACACCCAGTGGTGAATGCCTTTCAGAGTTCATACAGAACATTTTGTAGCAGATGTGAGACCCAGCTTTCTGAGGTTCTCAAGTAACTGTCTGAAAAGCTTGGAGAAATGTTGAGCCCACCTCTGTTTCACTGACTTCAAAACACACGAGTAGGTCTATCAAACGAGAAGGCCACATTTGCCATTAAATTCTCATTTGAATGTAATTGATACCCTCACATCTTCGATGGATAACACAATGATTCAAATTTTGTTTTTTTAGATTCAATGGGGCAGCTACCTGGGGAGAACAATATGGATGCACCATGTCAGTGTCATTCCAATTTACCTAGCTTTAGTTTGAGACAGAAAAGCACAATACCCTAGTCTTTTTGCAACAAAGAGGTCACTACTGCTGTTCCCTCACATATACAAAAATAATCTGGCATGAATGAGGGCAAGCACAAAAAGGAAGGAGCATAGTCCCATTTTTGCAAACTGAACTTTATATCTGTAGATGTCCCCCCTGATTACCAACCCACAATATTGCAGCCGAGGGTTGAAAAATGATTGGTGTTTGCAAAAGTGACGATGCACGGTTAGACATTATTATTGCTGATGAGCTTCATTAAAGAAGATAAAAGCAATGTCTATATAGAAAATTCCCCATTCAAATGTCTCCAACGATCTCATGTGATGCTTGCAGCAAATAAATAAATTACTCGGAGACAGTGCAGTTTGACAAGTTTTCCAAATAATTTCCCTCTACCTGGTATAGCTCTCAGTCAAGATGTACAGACATCACATCAGATAAACAGTCCTAAGTGAAAAGAAAGGACCTGTGTGGTCTTATAACAATAATAAAAGGATAATAAGAATATTTATTACTAAAAATATTGATAAAATACAAGCATTGGAGCACCAGTGGGAGAGTAATGATTAAATTATCTGATTCAGAGAAGATACCTGTATTGTGTAATAAACACTAGCATTAGAGCCTGACTTGTAGTAATAATAACCAGCAACTGATTATAAGCACTTTGCCTCAGTGTTTATTTGTCTGCACCTGGATATTGCTGCTTGGCAATAATTGGGCTCTAATCACTCAAGCAAGCTTTAAATTTACCAAGTGTGAGCAAAACATGCTATGTTCTGTTTACTCAAGAACAAACTGATCTCATTCAGAGAAAAGATGCCTGGTTGCCTTGCCTGACTAAGGAAAAAATCAACTTTGCAAAGCAAATAAAGCTGACCACTTTCTTTTAGTTGTGCATGTTGTATTTACCTGAATTATTGTCCAGATTCTCTGGGGAACAGACATGTTTTTCTATACTTTTGGGAAGCCTGATGGTAATCCACAATGTATTAGGCTAGCAGTATACCTTCCTCTTGGCAAAGAAAACTACATTTCTTTTGAATGGAAGTATATTAAGAAATGTCAGTCATCTGATATTGTTATGAGTTCTCAGCCAGCTAATGAATGGATGCTATCTTTTCAGAGGGTTGTTTTTTGTTGGTTTTTCTTTTTTTTTTTTTTTTTTTTTGAGGCCAATTCCAGAGGAGAAAAGAGAGGAGATCAAACATTTATGGGTGCCTCATTAGCACCTCTAGTGTTTGCCAAAGTCTTTGCTAGGTCAAATGCAACTCCTGCATAAATTCTATATAAACACCACATATAGAAAAGTGCTCATCTTTTTAAAGGGAGAAAAGACCCTCTTGTAAAGATGAACTCAATTGTTAGATTTATAGTTATTCCTTTAAATATATATATATACACACATATATTTAACCAGTCAGGCATTATTTGGTTTGCTTAAAACCTGTCCTATAGACTTTGCTATGACGGATGCTGGAGAAATGCATAATTAAAAATGAAAAAGGCTTTTAGAGCCTGTTTACTTCGGTGACTACTGTGAAAACAAATGTTTCTTTCTCCTTGCATCGCCCACCCACAGAAAGGGAACAGAACAAAGATGGCTCTGTCAGGCCTCTCTCCACTAGAGAACGCCTTGAGAGGCCAGAATGTATTAGGGCCCTGCTGAGCCCATTCAGCTTCACATAACACTCATACACACCGTACAACTAATTACATGTCAGATTAGCGATTTCATTATTACCACACTACCACTAATTAAAACTGCTTTGATATTGCTCAAGTAGTTTTGTGTGTTTACACAGTTTTAAAGTCTGTTTTTTTGAATATTATTTTAAGCAAAATCAAATCAATTATTTAAAAGGTGAAAATAACATATTAAAGAAGCAAAATCTATACTGGCCCTTTCCTCCTGCAAACCAACTTTTTTACAAGTGAATTCTAAGTGCAAAGTCCCAACTGTACCTTAATCTGCAAATTGATAGATTCGTGTCAGCTTTCCATTCCTAACACTGCCCAAGGCTTCAGTTATCCAAGTAAGTAAATAACAAAAGTTACATCATTTCAATCTACATTCATCATTTTAATTGCCTGAATCTTCACTCCGACAAAGTAGCACTGTAGTTTTATGGTATTTGATTAATGAGGGCAAGAAAATTGAAGTTTTGCAATAAAACTAAAAAAAAAAATTCAACAGACTTTTATAGTTTTTTCCCTTATGATTTTAATTTAATGGCTCATGTTTTCATTACTGCAGAGGCTGTACACTTTAGCTTGCAATTATGTCCCATCTGTGAAGCACTGTGTTATTACAGTTTATTCTAGTAGCTTTTCAATCACTTTTGAGTTGTGCTTTACAAGTATTCTTGCAGCAGGTGGGCTTACTGGCATGGGACCAGAAATACACAAAGCGCAAAGCTGGAGTTTAATGGCAGCCATATGCATGTGGCACAGAGCGCCAGCCTTCCCCCATATGCTGCTAAGCAGCCCCTTCAGCCTGCCAGTCACTCTTCTTACTGACTACAGTCTCTAAGTAGTTTTTTGCCAGGGAAAAATATACCAAGGCAGCAAATTTCTCCAGTGCACCATCCTTATTACTGAGACAACCCTGTCATTAGCAAAAGCACAATGAACCTGATCTGGAGATGCATACCAATTAGGTTGCACGGAGCACTTTTCCTTCTTATCTCTATGGAAACTCGGCCTCCCTGGCTGCAGTGGACAATCAGTAATGTTTCATCCACCCATATGTCACCTAGTTAACACTGTACACTTTTATGTGAACCAAAAATCTGCCGTAACCCTCTCAGCAACACAAAGTAAAGAAATTAAAGAAAGGAAACGAGCGAAGTGCCCGGCACGGTTGCGAGCAAGTGCGCCTTTGCAGAGCGTGAACCTGCATAGTCAGCACTCCTCGCCCCAGATAAAGCAGCGAGGATCGCAACTCTAGCTGCAGTGAACACTAAATCTACGTTTAATTTTCTAGTTTCGAATCTGAGAAAGCTTGCGTAAATAACTCGAAGCAAACTTCTCTGTTTTAACATATAGAGTCATAAAAATACTGTGCCACCTACTTTGACCAGGAGCGCGCTTTACACTACTTTCCTCCACGTACCATCCTTAAGTGTATTTTTCCCCTATGCACCCAGAGCATTTTCCAAAAAAGGTAGATTTTTACCCTGAGATTAACAAATGTTCTGCTCATGTTTACCTCACTAAAGAGGAAGGTCTCTGGGAACAGAACGAATGTGCCTGATTTGTTTCTTCCCCTCTTATTTCTATGCATTTTTGCCATTTAAGGCATTTTTACATTTCTCTTTGTTTAAAAGCAGCAACAGAAGGGATTGGGACAAGATTGCCGTGGTATTAATTTCAGCCTCTACAGGTTTTGTCTGCAGTTTAATGTGAGAGAATGGGTACCAATAGATGTGCCATAGTTTCATCAAGAACTGCAGTAACACTGGTGCTACACATACCATATGCATAAATAAAATACAGGCAAGAGAAGGTGCTTTTTAGCTCCTTACAACCCGTGTTTATCAACTACAATGTATGATGCCATTCACTTTATTCTACAGTATTATTTCTTCACTTTGTATAATAGATAGCAAATCATAATGTGTGGAATAGCTGTACTCCATCTCCTTTGGGCATCAGCACCTTTCCTAGGAAAGCATGTCATCTTTATAGTAATGTGTAATTTGTAATTAGCAAAGGAACACCTCATAGATGCACCAAATATCGACAGAAAAATAGAACAGGACATAAATGTCAAAAGGTAAAATGGAAATCTCTTTTTGAAAGCATACAGGTCTGAGTGAGTGCAGACTTTGAGAAGACTCCAGATTAAATGCAATGAATGTGTTTGATACGGGCAATGACACATCAGGAGAGGTGAGCTCATAGTCCAGATGAACAAATA
This sequence comes from Anseranas semipalmata, assembly GCA_013399115.1. Lineage (NCBI taxonomy): Eukaryota > Metazoa > Chordata > Aves > Anseriformes > Anseranatidae > Anseranas > Anseranas semipalmata. The sequence continues at coordinate 531,635 of VXAA01002207.1, read as the reverse complement.
CTTAAAGAACAGAATTCAATTAAAATAGCATCTATCAAACAATGAATGTTGAAAAATAAAGCCAAGCTGAGAACGGGTGGTGACTCAGGAAGAAGTGTGAAAAGAAAAAGGAAGAAAGAGGAGCTCAAGGAATGCTGGCTTCTATCACAGAATCGACTAGACTTATGTCAGTGCTGTTGATATTCCCATGATACTGTCACTTATAGAACATTTATTTTTTATTGTAAAAGCAATTCTGGATATGTGTAAAATTCTCAGTCTTCTAGTGGGAGCAATTTAAAACTGAATAACGCTGTCCTGAGGGAATTGTACTACTCTTTGGGTTTTGTTTTTTAGGTTTAACTCATCATAGGAAAAACTTCTTCTTCAGAAGTAATTATTATTAGTAGTGACCCTTGAGAACAATGGAGAAAGAGTTAGCAGAGAGTTGTGAGGGAGCTGTTCATTCAGATGTTAAATACACTTCTAGGAAAACAGAGAGGACTAGAAATCAGATTAAAATGTGACAGCAGAATTTTGGCCAGTCTGAACAGGGTTATTAACAACCTGCCATTCAGCTTTTTACAAGCAGAGGTTGCTACAAACAGAGATTCAGATAATTTCTTTGGAGATTTTATTCCATAGCTACAACATTTTTTCAGTAAAAGCCGCCATACCTGTTATGAGCTTTTCCCTTTATTCATTCAAGACAAAAAGAAAGATAGAAAATAACTTAAACATTTCACCTGTTTCTGTTTCAGATGAGAAATCCATTGCATTTCTCAGCCTGCAAATGAGCTCTGGTATGCTTGCTGTATCTGTACCCCATAGCCCTAGAAGGGTAACGTTACAATAAGGGCCCAATTCTGTGTTCAGTGAATAGGGTAAGGAAAACTCTTTTTAAATGAGCTTCCTTTTTTGGGCGATGCAGTCTTTATTTATACATATTTTAGTTCAAAAAGCAATTACTAAAAATACACTATAAGAGACTTCTAAGAAACAAAGAATCAGAATACAGAAAAAAAATATATTTATACCCATGGGATTTTTATTATTATTTCAGAGCGTGTTAGTCATCTTAAATTAAGCATTCTGTTTAATTTCATTTGATATAAAACCATAACTTTTTTTCCTACAATAGCCAAATACCAACTATGTATAGAAGATAGACTTTTACATGGTAAAATAAGAATTATTGCTCTAGAGTTCAGAGTCCCCAAAATTTCACATTCATTCTTGTAACTTAGCAGTTCTGTTGTTATTTATGTGGTACCTGTCATTGCTGTGTAATGAAATACAATAGTCCTCAAGTATTGCTGGCTTTAGGGCTATAATGAAGTGTTCCTAGTATGCCTTTTCAAATATGTTCCTAGTTCCTGCCAGGAATGACATTTAAATCCTTGTATCACATAAACCTAATTTCTTTTTACTCAGTTTATTTTAGTCTTTTCCTTTGGCTAAGTCAAATTCACAGGTCATTTTGTATTTTTCAGAGAATTTCATGAGATACTTTTGAATAGGAGGGTAAAAACTGCTGCTTTACCTTACTGCTTATGATGCTTGTATAGAAACTTTGAATTCAGAAAAGGTCAGTTTGAGATCAGGGGTTATTTCAGTAAAGAAAGAAAGAAATGTAATTGTCTATCTCACAAGACTAAGATAAAACGGATTTCAGTCAGCATAACTACTATATTTTCACTTACTTAAAGATGTGAGGATAAGTTCAATATAGCACTCTGTAATTTTTTCCTTGATATTATATCATTGGCACTTTGCCAAATTGTATGTTTTATTTTCTTCCATTGCAGTACAACACAATGGGATAGTCTCGATGCAAAGCCAAGGAGACAAATTTTTGTGATCCGATCTGATCTGTGCTCTGCTGAGGACTTGAGGAAAGGTGGGAAGACATTTGAGCTGCTTTTCTACAGTATGACTTCAGAGCAATCAGGAGCATCAAGGAGCATGCTCTGGGTTACATCAACAGCAAAAGTCTTGTAGGAACAAGCTAAAGTTCAAAGGGTTTAGCAGCCTTCTGATAAATCCAACCTAACCTTAAACACCTAACTGAGGAGCTGAGTTAGGAACTTGCCAAACTCATCTCCCTGTATAGTCAGTTGAGAAGAAAGCCTTCAGCCCTACAGCCAACTGAGTTGTCTGCTGAAGGTGAACCCTTCTGTCCATGGGCAATCTTGAAGCTGAGGACAAACATGTGTCTAACATAAGCTCTTCAGTCTATCATCAAGTTGAAAGAAGCTATAGACCTGAGTGACTGACCTTTTCCAGAACAACAGGTTACAGTGTGGCACCCCTGTCTCAGGACTAAGGGAGAAGCCTCCATGTGTTTTCAGTTAAAACATTGTTGTGTTGGTGGGTGTTTAGTTAGAATGAATTTACCCTTGATGGAAGTGATCTGAGTGACAGTACTACAAAACAAAGTTGTCTACTTAAACCAAATGGCACTTCAATTTCAGCCATCTGAAACTAGTTCCTTTTTCAAGAAGGCCAAGTATGGCTTGTTGTTGACAAAATAAAGGAGTTTTTTTGCTGTTTTTTCTTTTCCTGGACCAAAGTGAAAACACTACCTCAGCCGAGTGCTTCTAATGACACTAACTGCTGACTAACATTGAATTCAGCTTGGGTGTAAAATAAGACAATTTGGAAATTTACTGCATATTTGTCTGTCTTTTCTATTCCACATGAAGGCAAAACCTATTCACCAGCTAAAAGTCTAATATGCACCTGTAACTAAGGGGAAGAAGTCACATGAGTATAATGATGAAAATTAATACTAAAACCACAGAAAATGTAAAAGGAAAAAAAATCCTTGGGAAGCACGGAAATGCACAGTTATGATCATTACAGAGCTTTAAAGTCCATTCCTGCCATGATTCCTGAAAACAAACAGAAATGCATATGTAACATTTCTATTTATAAGGTATGCTTTTTATGATTTGCGCACACACACACATACACACACACACACACAAAGTCTTTTTTTCTGCAGTTTTGCAGAATCTAACTTAAAGATATGACATCTCCTTCATTATTCTACTAGACAGAGACAATAAAAAGCACTGTGCTTGAAAGTCTAGGATCCAGAAAGGAGTAAAATCATTCAATACTGAAAATTTGGCTTCATCTCCTCCGCATGTACCATAATGTTGACACACAAACTGATGCAGTTTTGTACATTAAGGAGAAAGGTTTTTCCAGTAAAGACATCACTTCCAGAGGTTATTTAGAGTGGTAAAGTAGAACACTGTGCATAATGTAGCAACTGTGCCACGTTTGTTTGAAGTAGATGTACATTTTTTGGACTGAATACTCTAAATAATCTCATTAATATGGAGAGATCCAAAGTTAGTGTAGAGATGAAGTATCATAAGCATTGTTAGAAATATTATATAATTTATGATATCAGATATGAAATCAGGATTCAGGCGCAATATTCTCTTCATAATTTTTGTCAGACAGGATGGGAAATGCAGGCAATATATATTCAAAAAGCCCGAAGATCTTATGCTTGGATCAAATGCTTGGTACAATGATAAACTTATAGTTGAGGTAAATTTATGAAGTGATGATGATGATATGTCAAGAGCCAATAGTTCATGATTACTTAAGTAAAATTAAGCGGAGTCTTTCATATTTTCTCATCTTTATGTTTCTCTATTTTTTTGCTAAGTCATTTCTGTATTGCTAATTATTATGCTATTATGCTATTTCCATATAACTTGATACAACCCATAAATAAACTTCAATGCAAATTAGCAACTTTACAAATCTTTTGCTAGTTGGTGATGAAAATACTGGTGTATTACTTATTCAGCTGTAATTCATGTAAAATATTCTTTTTTAATTAGCGTTTTGTGGTTATGGGCAGTAGAAGGATTTTTATTACCAGCACTTCTTTAGAAGTTGAGCTACATAGCTGAATACCTAAACCATATTGTGTCATTTCTGTTCTCTTCTTGAACGATCCAAGAAGCACACACACACATATATATGCACTTACAAATACACACATCTCTCTATATAAACATCTATACTTATATCTGCACTTACATTTACAGAAACCTATATATATACATATGCAGGTACATAGACATACATGTATACGCATTTGTACATGCATGTAGGCACACACACACACATTCACATCATGTTTGTTAAAATCAGTTATTATTTCCTATAAATGAAATTATTTCTCCTTTAAATTAAATTCTCTACCAGTCCCTCTCTTTACTTTGCATTAGCATGCTCACAGAGAGGGGCTATCCTTTGTGGGAGTTCATGAAAAAAAAATAAAATGGAAATCAAGATGCTCAAATCAAGATTTGATTAAAAATCCACCAGAAACACTTCTTTCCTGTTTACTGACTCACTTGCAATCCTACATTGTACGAATTCCTCTTGCAGCCCCAAACTAGCTAGGGTACCATGCCATCTCTTCTCAGGCAGAAAGGCGCACATGCACGAAAAGTTTAAGGTGAACGGGCTTGCTTCTGCTACATCGTATATGCGTTATATGAGAAAATTACTTACCTCACAGTTCTGCACCTTTGAAAATGCCTTGCATGAATCTTTTTTCCTGGCTCATGTCCCATCCTAAACCCAAAGCATTTTCATCTTTTAAAGACACCATTGTTAGCCAGGAGCACCCCAGGAGAATCAATAACCCCCTGTGGTAAATGCACATTTCTCTGGCCTGACATATTCAGTCCATCACAGTCCTCTGCCTAAAAGGAAAGCAGAGCTCCCCTTCCCTGTCATTAAGTCTATTCCTCAAATCAATGTACATATATTAATTATGTGCACAATTAATGAAATAAAGTAAATGCTTTAAAAGCAAACCTGGTATCCAGGCATGAGGGATAGCTGAAATATGAAACATCCTTTCTAGGCCTGGGAGCCTTCTGGGTAGCAAACATATGACTTGCTGTCTTCAGAGGCAAAGCAGATACGCGCCCTTTCTCTCATCACTTTCCATGTCTGCCCATCTGCTAAATGGTCTGAGGGAAGCAATGAGAAGAAGAAGTGCCTACAAACCATCTAGGACTGGCTTCAGCCCATGTTTTCTACGTGTTCTGCTCCCAGCCATGCCTGGGGCCCATCCCAAGTAGCAGTCCATCCCAGCACCAGTTCCAGGTGCCAGTTTGCACGTGGCCACCCTGATTTGGACCTAACACCACAGATATAAGTAGCTCTGTGTCTGTTGACCTCAATGCCAGAGAACTGTCCCAGTATGTTTCACTTGCTGGTCTGGTTTTAACTGTACAATGCTACTTGTACATTTTTGCCATTACTCTGCCTAATGCCTGTCAAGGTAAACAGTGATATGACAGAGATCTTCTAGGGTTAACTTTTAGTGAGCTTGTCAGCTGCTCAGCCAGCTGAATGGATTGAGCAAGGGGAGAAGTTCCATCAGACATACCTACAAGGACATGACAAATGACTTTAAGGAGAGAATAATCAGAAATGGCAGTGATCAGAAATAGCAGAAAAGAAAGAAGTGGCATGTTTGAAGTCCCACTGGGCAGTGGGACTAACGCTAAATTATCTGCTTCGTCCTTACATCAGAGAGGGAAGACACTGGAAAACAGTATGTCTAGTGGGAAGCTGGACAGGAGAAAGCTAAAAAGATGATGGAAAGCAAAGAAAAGAAACAGTTGTCTCTTTTCCCCACACATTGCATCAGCTACTTAGGTTTCTCTAAAAACGCGTAAGAGGTATCGCGGTTTTGCACTTCAGGTACATAGCTTCCCTCATCCTGAAATACAGCTGAGACCACTCCTACCATGTATGAATTACGTGAGGGTGATTCTCCACCCTATCCTTCAAGAGCAGAATACTACAACAGGAGACTATCTGAAAAGCAAAACCTGACAGCAAGAGCAACAAGTTAGAAAGGAAAATAGTATTTATAGAAGACTGTGTAACACATGTGCTTGAAAGAAAGACTTATGATCTCTCACATAAATTGCAATGTTGTCAGATTTCATGATTTCATTCTGAGTCTTGCACTGATTAGTGTTTCTGTCTTAAAGATGTTGTCTAAACTGATATTATGACTATCTCAGCTTCTTCTTTTTTTTTTTTTTTAAAGAGTTAAGAATGTAGTCCTGGATGCAAGGAAGAGTTTAAAATTTAACTTGCATTTCCCTCAATGGTGCAAAATATGTCAAAGCACATAACAATAACTTGGGAGTTGTTTGCTATTGTTTTCTGTATGTTGATTGGTAGTATGATTTATCGGTTGGGAGTGACTGGCGCTGTCCAGTGCCACCCACCAAGAACCAAGAAAAATCCAGGAAAATATAGAGTGTGAGGCAGGACAGGCTTCCTCAGGCTCCCCTAAAATCTTTTCTGAGAATATTTGATGTTGTCAGTTCATTTCTCACCTTCAACTCTTGGAAAAGTACCGTTCCTTGGGAAGTATTATTTATGTGCAAAACTTCTGATTTTCCTAATTCTTGGTTTGCATTATTGGTAAGTAAAATTAGAAGCATACCTATACACTGTGATGGAAGTGTTTTCTTCTATCAAGAACATGATCCCTTTTCAAATATGCAGCTTTTCCCCACTTCAGCCGCATGCTGACTGGAAGTGCATATTCCGTATTTCCAGGGCTTATTCAGTATCTCTAGCCTATGTTTTCTTTCCCTTAATTCAGATAGCAGAAGTCTGCAAATTTCAATCAATAAATCTGAAAAAGTCTGAGTTCAGCCCAGGAATGTAAAACTGCAGATTAAATGTTTGAAAACACCAGAATTAACAATATAAAAGTTCAAGGTCCTAAAACAGTTCTGTAGAACATAGGTTTTATTATTAAATATTCAAACTCAGTGCTTTACATATCCCTTTGCTGGCTTTTTAATGTACATTACCTCCCTCCCTTTTGTATTGCTCTATGTTTGCTCAGTTCCCAGAAACCTACCTAAAATTGCATCTATACTAAGACTATGGATAGAAAGTCTCAGCTCCATCTGAGCAAAGCTATAACTAATGACTCCTCAAAAATGAAGTTTTTAATGGAAATGCATTTCTGAAAAAATGTCAACTCCTTGAGCATTGCAACTCTTGCAGTGTGACCTGACTTAAAGCCTACTGAAAACACTGCAAAGGCATTCGTTGACCTGGGTGGCCTTTGTACCATGTCTCTGGGTCATCAGGGCACCTCCTCATACACAGAGGGGAAGTAAAAATGTTTATAGCAAATCCCTTTAAAGCGGAGAGAGAACTTGTTGTGAATTGGCTATTCAAGATTTGTACAGCTCTATTCATAGCATTTTCCCTTTATGAATTTCCCCCTTAGAGGGGATGTGCATATTGCTTATGGAACATAAATAAATAACAGCTCTCTGCATCATCACTGTTTTCTTGCATTCATCATATTTTACACATACTGTGTCTCCATAGGCCAGCTTTACATGTAGGGCATCCCCTCCTACTGGCTGGAAATAAACGTTTATGTTAACGGTGAGATTTTTATAATATGCAATCATTCCTCCTCCCCATCAGTTCATAGAATGTACATATGACAGCAGTGTCTAATACTTGTTTCTCAATAGCAAACGAAGTATAGGATTATATTAGAGGTGCATCTGAAGTAAAACCTACAATTGAAATGTCCTCTGGCAGGTCAAACAGGAAAATGGTGGGCCAGAGTCCAGTGTTGCCTATTTCGCTTTTTTTGGCCATAAGAGGTTGAATCAAATTGGAGGTGAACACAGATGCAATTTGTATGTAATGCTCATTTTCTTTTCATCCCTGCATTTCATAGGTACTTTCCACATGTTTCTTATCTTCAGGATTGCAGAGCATTTTTAAGCTGAAGCCCCAGTTCTGCAATAGCACCCACAGCTCTGGAGACAAAGAGATGATCTCAAGGGACAGATAGGCCCTCTTGGCTTCAGTGCACATTCTTATTCACACAGGATGTGCTTTTATGCAGAAATGACTACACACTCAAGGCTTATCTATGCAAATCTACGAAGATTTGTTGGAAGGTAGCAACCAAACATCAGACTACAGCATCAGTTGGTAACAAAGTGCAAAACAAGAGACAATTGGCCCAAAGTAACCCTAGGAGAAGTGAAACTCCCCCATTTGCTCTTATGTTCAGACTGCTATGGCTTCAGTTTTTATTGATCAGCTGAAACAAGCACTCCAAGCATATAAGTTATTTTTTTCCTTCTTGGAAGAATTAAATGTTCTTTATGTTTGTCAGGATTTCAGGTAGCTAGCCAAATGAGTTTGTTATCTCAGAAATTTAACAAGGAGCAATAACCTGAAATCTGTGGAAATTCCACCTCAGCAACAACTGATGCTTTCAAGTTTTGCCCTGAGATGTTCTTAAATGCTCACTGATGACTTGACTTTTCTCACAGTATTCTATTTCAGTAATTTTTAAAGAAAGAAAAAGAAGAGAACATTAAAAAAAAGAGATAGTCTTTCTTCTCCCTTCTCTGTCCATTAAATGACTGGTTCCAATTTAATGCATTGAAGGTCTTTGAAATTCAAAGGTATGTTTCTCTTCCCATCCCTAATGGGATAATAGCACATACTAATGCACATGCATTTGTTCTTTTCGTCACAATTTCATAAGAATTGCAAGTTGCAAACATTATCTCTTTATGATTATTGTGCAATTAGACAAAAGAAGACATATATAAAGACAGGCAAACAGAGAGGACAGAAGACAATGACATCCAATAATATGAGCCTCTTTCTTCTAGACTACATAAAGTTCCATTTATAGTTTGCATATTTCTCAAATTTACCCTTTCAAACGATTCCGAAAACAAATGCCTAAAATCTGGCAGTACTTATATTGCTCGTTTGCGCCCTCCTTAAACCGTTCACCTAATAACCAGCAAAAAAGAAAACATGATGTCCTAGTATGGCCACATAAAATGCACAACAAATTATTTTAAAAAGGAAGCACTTTAGTGCTAGCAAACACCAGTGATCTGCTTTGGAGCTGTCACCAAAGGACACTTTAGACATTAAAGTGCATTATTGGATAGTAATAGTAAATGGTTGTATAGAATCTCACTGATCGTTATTGCCATTTAATCATTTTCTTTCCTGTGTGCAAAATGGATAAATGAGAGTTTTCATGCTCTCAGAGCAAATTGTGTAAATCAAAATTGATAAAATAGTTTTAAATAGTTTTCATTAAAAAAAAAAAAATATATATATATATTGTTTTGATACACTGCAACACTCCAGCTATATATAACCACTGTACATCTTCTTGCATTTTATTTAATTTAGATCACTTTAAATTAAAAATTGAATTCTCTTCCTCATGGTTACAGGCTCGTTGCATTGTAGAAAGCTCAGGAATTTAACTCATGGACGATTATACCATGCTGGAATTCATGACAGCCGACCAGGTTCTGTCTCCAACTCTAACATGCATCCATGAACTGTATGGACTTCAAATAATACTCATGTATTCTTACACCTATAGTAGTGTTCAAAAAGAATTTTTATGAGAGAAACTAAGGCAGACTTCACTTAAACAGTAAAATCCTGTCCCCAGGGAAGTCAAGGAGAAGGTCTGACTTTCCCCAGAACACCGAATCACCCAATCCACTTTTGAGACACTAACAGTAGTCATAAGACACAGACAAAATGCTTCTAGGGTTTCACTTCAAAGCATTTTGCTGTTCAAAACCAACCAACCAAACAAACAAACAAAAAGATAAAAAGGGAAGGAAAAGATAAGAAGAGCTTAATGAAACTTTGCTCTTTCTGCCCAATGTCAGAGACCGGAGTTCCTGAGGGTTCGTTGCTGTCAGCGTTATGCAGAATGAGGAATGTTACCACCGCTGCAAACGCGAACAGCTTCTGTCAGAAGGAAGCGCAGCTGATTAATCAACTTGATATTACCCGAACTGATTAAACAATGAGACGTCCTGGGGTTTTGCTGTCTGTCCTGATGAGTGCTCATCATAACTATTAGTACAAAACCCCAGCACGTCTCCCTTGGGAGTAAACTACCTTCTAATGTTTTTCCTCTAAAGATTAATTCCATTGTTATGGAACCTGTGTATTAAAGGAACTATAAACTAATCATTAGTCATTTTCAAACAATTTGACCTTTCCAGCTTTGACTGGTGGAGTGTTTTTGGAAGAGGTCTTGTTCAGTTTCCCTTATTCACATAAGCTGGTTTACTTAGACAAATAGAAAAGGGACTGATATGTCTGCAGCATTGTGTTAATTTCTAAAGCAGAAAATGTGGACATTTTTTAATGAACTTTTTTTTTTTTTTTCCCCTGAAGTAATGTTTAAAGGATTAGCAGCTGTGGAAACCATGAAAACCTTTGCTTTGTTCCATCAAATGACCCAAACCTCTGCCTAACCTCCGATACAATAAGCTTGCTCTCTGAAAGACCCCATTAAACTTGAGTGTTACCTGCAAAAGAAAACCATTTTTTAAACACGCACTTAAACAGAGGTTAAACAGTGTATTTGTCTCATGTCAATAAATAATTTCTGGATTAAAACTCCAGAAGAAAAAATCTGGATAAACCTGGATAAAATCTAGAAGTCATGCTTGAAAGACATATTCTTTGCATATCTGAGAAGGGGTTCCCTTTTCTATTATCTGTTTTTTAATGTATGATTGCTAGTGTGTTTATATGGCAATCTTTCCAGTACAGAGAGCAAACCTGAATAATTTACCCTGGAATTCCTTTTTTCAAAGGTTACAGAAGGCCCCAACTTTCTACTTTTTGACCCATTGATCACAGTATATGTTCATATGTGTTACAAAATATCAGTTTTTCACCTTCCATCAAGACCATTCACAAAGTCCCTACATCCCAGTTTGCAGTAAGATTTTATCTGACTGAGACCAAAGGCAGAAACAGGCAATTTCTTCTAACTTTGTATTCAGGCTTTTTTTTTTTTTTTCTTATTTCCAATGATAACAGCTTTTAAACACTTAACAGCTTTGTTAGATTAAAAAAAAAAAAAAAAAAGTTAAATCAATTTTAATTCAGATGTCTAGTTTCAAGAGTGGGAAATATTTTTGTAATCTATTAAACCTTCTAGCCCCCAAGGAAAAGAGTTTAAAAATAGTCTCATGTATGAAAATTCTGAAGTAATTTTGACTGGATTCAACAATGAGCCTTCTACCATGCACATCCTCTGGATTTATTCTTGTTAACTTCCTTTTCCTAAGTTTTCCTGATATGTATGCAGGTCAGAGTAAACAGACCCATGAAAAACTACCAAGCCAAGCCCTTGAGCACAAAGGGCACAAAGAGCAGCTGGCCAGCTTCAACCCTGCAGGCATAATAGCAGTAGGCTGGTGACTCTCAGTGCTTCAGTTCCCCACAGGGGCATACATCCCAACACAAAAGCTTGCAAGGTTTGGATGGTTTTTCTTCTTTTTTCTATTTTTTAAAGGTGTGCACTAGCTTAGTGAAATGACATAACAGGGCCCATTCATTCATTGCCCACAGACTACCAAAGGCAAATGCTAAAATTTTTGTAGGTTCCAAATACTGCTGGAATCTTTCTGGGTTATTTACAAGCTTTAAATATACCTGAAGTTTTGGAAGTATCCATTTGTTAACCATCTTGGTAAGCAGCTAAAACCAAATGGCATTTCCTAATGGTGACCTAAAATGGATATCAGCTCAGCACACTGTTTTTTTATAACTACTGTTCTTTGGATGTCTAAACTGTTCCTCATTTTATATAACTGTGTCTAAACAGTGTATATCTAGGGTTGTGAAACTCATGCAGTTATAATATTAGTCATGACACATCCTTCCTAAGAAAGTAGTCCTGTATGCCTGATCATATACCCACTGAAGCTAACAGGAGTTTTGTTCACAATTCAGTATAAGCAGGGTTTAAGACCTTTACATCAACATCTTTATTGCTTTGTTTCACAGCTACATTCTAACCTTTAAACAAAAACAAAGAAGCAAACAAACAAAAAATATGGTAAAAAGTTGGCTTCTTGATTTCCCTTACAGCCAGTGAAAATTTTGTTCAAATAAGTAAAACAGCCTGCGCTTTTCAAAATGTGCTCAGGAAGCCCAGTCATCTACTGTGTAATTCAGAAATGCATCTGAAAGCTAAGAAAAGCCAGCCTATTACCATAGGTGCTAACTGTATAGGGGACCACTGAAAAGTGTTTTGAGGTGCTCTACCTAAGAAAGGCTGGCAATCTCTTGACTATAGAACTAGATTTACTGTCTGTGGACGAATCAGATAAACTGAAGTGATCCCAAATAAGATGCCTTTTATATTACTTTAAAATAAAAAGAAATTTGTCGATATTTTTCTCCATTAAAAATGTTTTTAGAAGTGGAACTTTTATTTTGAACCCCCACCCTGTGAAACAATTTCCTTTGATTGTATTGCTGGCAATTTAAACGATGATTTATGATTAATCTTTTAACATGTTATTTTATAAGATTTCTTTCAACTGCAATTGCAGATTTTTAAAGCTGTGGATAAGGCCTGTATGAAATCAGCTACTATACAAGTTTCTTTAAAAGCTAGTAATTTTAGTTACCTATGCAGTAGCTGACTCACAGACAGCTTAAAAGCACGAGCTAGAAAGTCCAACCCCCCTTCTGCCAAAAAGTGTTGCCAGCAAGATTTCATTATTTGTTTGTTTTCTAATCAATAAAATCTATTAGCAGACAAGCTTTTGCAATTGCCAGAACATCAATACAACTAGTTTAACTTCAGATACTGGTTGACTTGGGATGTCAAAGCTCCCACAGTTGTTGGGAGTCAGGCATTAAAAGAACAGATACAATCCTAAGCCTAAGTGTTAACAAAGCCTGTTGGCATCCCAGAGGAGATTAGGTTGCTGATCTTGTAAGGATCAGCTACTTACTTAGTGATGTTTACACTGACATTGATGTAGTGACATCCTGATCTAATTACATGTCAATAAACCACAGTCCTGATGCCCTGAGAAGATCAGGAGAGGATTACAAGAACTCCATTGCCAATTCCTAAAGCCTAAGGAAGCAACCTTGTGATTTAATTACCACGAATTCAGTAACTCTAAACCTATTGTTTTAAATGGGCCAATTATTTTCATAATTAGATTGCACCCCTTCATTTAACCCCTCCACTTCCAAATTTTGCAAACCTACATACAGTTCCCTGCTTTAGCAAACATTCTGGAAACTAGTTTAGATGTCTCCAGTTCATTTGTATCTAGGATTCTCATTCTTATTTGAGTCTAAGCCCTTTTTAAAGTTTTGTTTTAAATGTATGTTATTATTTTCATGTTCTCTGGCATACTGCCAGAGAATAACTTCAGCACAATGTTAATTCTTATTTATCTCCTTAATAGCACCAGCACTGAATGATCTATGCTGGAGTCTTAGGGATGCTGGGATGGCTGCTCCTGCTCAGTGAAAGATGGAATATCGTCCTAAAGGTGGCAAAACACAATTTTGACTGAACTGCTGGGAAAACTCACAAGAGCTTTGCTGTAAATGTGAGAAAGGTTCACGTCTATAGAACACACATCAGTACTACTATGCATCTCATTATGGATGTATCCAGTCTTAAGTACTTCCAGCTAAGAAAAGTATAACAAACAGTGTGGTATTCACAAGATCCCCTCTTGTCTTCAACTGATAGCACTGAGACTAAGCTTCAGGTTCACCAGAACAAAACATCCTTTACAGGTTTCTACTATGCCCACTTTTTAAGAGGTTTTTTATGTATGCTGGTATAATAGGATGAGTGTCTTCTTCCACATCCTTATTTCTCACTGCCACTGAAATCCAAAGCACCTTGTATTTGTCAGGACCATATTGATATATTTAAGATCTATCTGGCTGAGAAAGGACTCTGTCCTTCAGAATCTAAGACTCTGTGACCGGCTGCATATGCAAACTTCTCTGAAGTCCTGAAAGAACTTAGGCTGCCCTAGAGTAGAGTGGAAATCCATGTTGCACACACATAAAGTTATAGGATATGTATTGCACTCTAATTAGGAAAAGTCGTGGGCACTCTTGATATAACAGCAGGTACATCAGCATACTTCAGAGACTGCTCAGAACATCCAATGTTTAGATGGACTTCATCTGCATAGAACTAGTAATAATCTCTTTTAAGGGGAGGAAAGGCACATAAGAGAATACATAGCATATGTTTTCATTTTTTGTGGGAGTCATAAAATGCAGGGGTTGATACAGGAGTTACTTTTTGCCTATTTTTGACTAAGGAACAAAACTGATAACTTGGCTACAGGAAAAGTCCTCTTTTGTGAAAACCTGTAAAATCAGTCCAAAACTAGATTTTTTTCTGACTAGTTTTTATTGTGTTTGGAAGATTTTGTCAAACAAGATTTAACACAGGGAAATGTATGCAAAGTTTCCCTTTTCTTTGGTTTACAAGTAACTAGAATTGCTAGTGTCATTGAATCATAACTTAATTCTTCACACTTCCTAAAAGCACAGAATATTTTTAAAGGTTTGACTCATTCTCAACACTGTGTCTTCCTCACATGCAGGTGGGATTTTGGTTACGGTCTCACTAGAAAAAATAAACTTCTAATGTGTTAGTGAAGTGCCTCTGTCCAGGCAGGACCTGGCAGCACAGAGTCTTCTCCCATTACAAGGTACCCGCCAGTGTTCTGCATTACCACAAGCAAGCAAAACATTATATCTGCCTCATTTCTCAAGCACTGGAAGGGCAGGGTGAATGGGACAGGATGAGAAGCCTAGCTGGTTTAGCACAATTAATCTTCCTAGAGTTTAGAATACAATTTTCGTTTAAAAAAAAAAGACTGTATTCCATCTGCTCTGCTTTTCATTGCAGGGGGTGAAACGGATGACTTCCAACTTAAATTATTCTGTGATTCTATGTCAAGTGGTGAAATCTATATAAAAATACATACTTTTTCTACTCCTCCAGCTTTCCCTTTTGCTTTCCCTAGTCTTTTATTTCATCATTTTATTCACCCTTCAAGTAAACTACTAGGTAGTGATGTATAAAGCTTTCATTATGATATCCAAAGGTACACTGCTGTTTCATATTATTGGAAAGGACACAATCTTCAAGAGCAGTTGAGTAACTTACAAGTCTAAGGCCCACTTTTAAAAATGACTTATGCTCTTTGAAAGTCAATGCTGTAGTGCCTTTCCATGGGAGATGACAGCTTTCAAACATTTCCTCCAATGCAACAAATTGAAAATAAAGGAGGTTTTCTTTAATGGTAAGCTTTTGAATGATGAAAGCACTTGGGGGGATATGGATGACATTGAAACCTGACTCTCAGGATGTTTTAGTGGTTTTATAGACAAACATGTTTTTACTGAAATAGGTCCTAGTGTGACCTTAACTTGATTTGATATAAATTGTGTTACAGATAAAAACAAAAAGAAGGACCAGGTTCAACCCTGATAGATTTCTACTTGCCTCATTGAATTTACACCAGGGATAAACATGGCACAAGTTATTTCGGTGTGAGTATGTGAAATAGATACTTTCCATGAATACTTCCATTCTGCATACCTACAGTATGCTCTTTAATAGTAGTACTAATAACAAGCACTTAATGCTTTCATCTTCAAAGCAATTTGCAAACATTAACCAATAGGAGAAACTCTTATGAAAGGACAGCTAATGAAGAAACAGAAACTTCTTGGAAGAATAGCTAGATTTTGTTGTACATCAAATTTGCTTTTATAAATTCAGTATTTTTCAATTCATAAAAGGCTGAAAAGTGAAAATATTTTACTGCAAATGTATCTAGATTTCATTACTGCAATATGCTGCACGGACAAAATACTTCTAGTGAAGAGTGCTGTATATCTCCCTGTTTGATGCTGCAGGATGTTAAGCTATGTGCCCTTGTGTCAGCAACACATGTAAGCTTTTATCCACCCTTCAGCACAGGGACCTGCTGTCTTCTGGGAAACATTCGCGTAGTTTCACTTTAAGCAGTCAGTGCGGCTGCTCTGATTACCCTCTGAAGACTCCGGGCTCCTTCTAGCGTCTATGGGAACTTAGGTTCCTAAAAGCAACAATTCTGAATCACACCTTAATTAGGAATCCAAACTAGATGATGAAGATGTCTGCTTTCCTCTGAGTGTCTGCTCCTCTGCTTGAAGTCAGTTACCTGCTCATAGACTTTTCTGAGACCTCTGGGGATAAAACTGGTGTGGACTGGGGACCAAGAGCTATTCTAGACTATTTGTAAAGAAGAAGGAGAGTTGGTGGAAAGCCATTTATGTTCAGTTAGAAAATGCCAGCATGGAAAAAGAATAACAACATAGTAAGCACTCAGTACTTTGTTCACAGGCTGAACAGGAACAAAAATTATAAAATACATTTTCAGCTTGTTCAAATGGGAAATGTGAACAAAAATATCTGCTTAACTAAAAGAAGAAAAAAAATCAGCCTGGACATGAGGTAAATTATTTAATTTTTAAGGTTTTTCATTCATGAAATTCAGGTTTGGTAAGTATCGAAAGGAAATGTTTCTGCACACACACACACAAAATCTGGTAGAAAAAGGCCATCTTTTGTGGCTGGGGAAGAAGTTGCAAAAAATACCCTGTTCTTATATGCTGTAGTGTACAAAGGGTTTAACTTTGTGTAAGTCTCATTCAATGTCACAGAATACTCTCTAATACTCCTTAACACACCTTAGTGAAGGGATGGTAGTATGGGGCTGCAGTTTTCCCATTTCTTCCTGTCTTTACAGAATCTATGGATTCTTGCAGTTAACATTTACCTTTTGGGGGTTTTCCCATGGAGAAAGGGAGCTGTTACCAGTCTATCTTTTCCCAGATACACAGATTAAAGGTGCAATGGATATGTTTTATAATCATCAACATCAATCTGATTAGCTTCACCCTCCCCCACAGCTAAGCAAGAAGCTGTAACATATACATGATGAAGAACTTCAATGGGAAGGAAGAGTAATGGTAATAGATACTACATCAAAATAGGAACATCATTTAAAAGGCTAATATTCCGCATTGAGCTCAGAAACTGAACCCTGATCTAAATTCTGGGCTCAATATATCCATTTGTCTAATTTCCTTGCTTCTGAAATTAAGCATTATATAAATGTGTCATAGTGCTCCAGTTGTTCATCTCTTAAGAAAGGAAAAGCTCTGAGTCTCATTCTGCATGCTTAAAGAAAAATAAATTGCAATCGAGAGATATAGCACTGACTGAAATTGGATTCAGTGTTTATTTAAAGTGGGTCTTCTTTCACTGAAACATGGGCAGCATTAGGATACAGCCTACAAGAACCTCATCTTCTCCAGTACACAGAATAAGAACAGTGAGAACACAGCATTTGGCGACAACAGTATAGTGCAAAATATATGCATGTACCCTTTATACAGGTGTTGTTTAGGTCTTTTTTTTTTTTTTGATTGTATGGATTTAGTTTGCTCTATTAAATTATAATTTTTGTAGGGTTCTTCTCCATTGTGTGTTACCGGATACTGCAAATAACTGCTACCCAAGGCAAAAAAGTAGACTTTTCTGTAACCACAAGGAACTACAAAGCTACTGTTATCATAGAAATAGCTTGTGTCCTATGCACACAACTTCATGTCATCTTCTAGAATGTGAGAGAGCTTTACAACATTTGAAAAAGAAACACTACAGATTTCAATACTGTCATGCTTTACTGTGCTTATGCTACTAAACCACTTCCCATCAACACAAGACATAATGCTTATTAGCCGTGTCCTTCTAGTCTGTGCAATGAGCTATGCCATGAGGATGCTTAGGAAGTTAAGAGTCATGATTCTTCAGAAGGAGCCACAGAGCAGCTCTTTCACTGATGCTGTTGCAGTTTTAGGACTGCAGGCAGAGTGGCAAATTGAACTGACAAGGCAGCAGCCTCTGGCTGCATCTTTATTTCTTATTTCTGCCTTACTCCCTCCAAGTCCTAGGAGATCCTCTTGCCTGCAAGGCTGAAATGCACACTCCTTGCTCCCACACTTCTCATTGCATTATATGCAGGCAGGTGGCTCTCTGTTTTCAGGAACTTTGAGAGGCCTTTATTGAAATGCATCAATTCAGCATTTGTTGTTTTTAAATTACTTTCCAGTGTTTAACCTAGACTTCTCTGGAAGCTAAAAATAAGAAATATTGTTTTATCGCCTCACAGATTTCCCTGCAGTTAACAATCACAGCTCTGTAGAAATTAAGTTATAGTAGTTCATATAATCTATACTGAAGTTAAAAGATCTTGTTTGAATATAAAGATACAGAGGTTCAGTGCCTGGCAATAGCGTCAGTATCTCCTGACTCTTGGCTACACAGTGGAGTTTCAGGGGAACCTCTTGGCTTCGCAGACAGCCTTTGGCTCTCCTAGCAGTGCTGCACTTACCTACACTGACATTTGGGAATCCTGGTCTCCAGTAAAGACATTTCATTGTAGAGGGCCTGAGCAGGGAACCATAAGCAATTGCACAAGAGAAGGTTTCAGCTCAATGTAGAAAAGCAGCTATTTTTGTGTCTGTCGAGGTCTTCAGGTCTCCACCAAGGGCTGGATGCATCCCAAAGGCCTGCTGAACAAAAGCTCAGGGAGATGCCGGCAATCCTCAGCAAGGTTCTCTGCCCAAAAAGGAGCAGCAAAGAGGACAGTCATAAAAAGTCAACTACTTGGGATAAAGCAGGAGGTTATTCAATGAGGCTTATAAACCAGTCATTCTTGGCTACACAAGTGGGAGTTACCAGAAATGATAACTTGCTTATAGGCTTCTCTGAAAGACATGGACCTTTAATCATTGCTTTTCCTTGGAGGCTGATGCAAGAGTAGAAAACCTTCCCTGGTATCAGAGACCGAGACATCATTTTGATTCCACTTTAAGCAAAGGTCAACAAATTCTCGGCCATGTCAGGGTGGGAGTAAATAAGAAAATCTAGCTAGCATGCAGATCCTTAGGCATGCTTACAAATAAGAGAGAGATAAATAATGAAAAATGACCAAGGAACCAGGTCAAAACCAGAAGCCCTGTTTTCACTGCTTAATTGTTAGCTCTCACCATAGCTTTTTGGAATGATTGCTGTAAGTTTTCTCCAAGATAGAGTCTGAACATGTTCTGGGGATAATTTCCTCTAGAAACTACTCCCAATGAAACTACACTACCCTTGATTCCTATCGGTCTGTATTATCCTCCAACAATATTTCACCTATTTTTGCATCCTGCAGCTCTCACATACATATTACATTCACATATTTCATTCCAAGGCATAAAAAGCATGCACCATTCACCCAGTTTCATATTGCAAGAACAATTTTGTGGTCACACAGAACTTATGGTATTTCAGATATTTTTAGCTGAAAAAAAAAAACCAACACAACAGTGTAAATGCAGTTCTCATTCATCTAGCTTTTTAATTACTTTGTGGATTACAAGATATCTAGAAGTATTAGAAGGGACAACAGAAAACAGGGGTTTCTGAATGCTGAGGAGGATTTTGGAGTACTTGAGTGTAAGAAGAGATCAGAGATTTATATCAGAGAGTGAAGATGTTGGGCTGCTAAAAGAGAACACTGAGCAGGCTGCCACTCTTTATTGCACTAGATGTACTGGGCTGCACAGCCAAAAATAGTGCACGTAAGGAAATGTGAGAAGCCCCAGTGTCTTCAAGAAAATAGTTCATTCCTGTGGAGTTTGCACAAGCTGGTAGGATTCTCTCTCAGTGCATAACCATTGTACATTTGTACAAGTCTTCCAGAGACTGCCTAAAAACTGCAGTGTTTTCTGCTGCCACACCTCTCTTTACTGTTCTCAGGTCATCCAAGCAGAAATTCAGAAGGTGGCTTCAGAGAGATCTAGAAATAGGGTTGTAGTTTTTCCTATAGTCTACGGAAAGATAAAAGATGTTTCAAGAAGATAAGTCAGTTCATTTAAGATCTGAATTGCTTTCTGGAGCTGCACACTTAACTCCACTGCTTAAGAACATTGCCATAAATTAGGTATGTCAGCTAAACACCAAATTTAAATGGGATGAATATGGACCAAAAAAAACCCAAAACATCTGCATTAAGTAGCTGGCCCAATATTTTAGTTCATCTCCTCTTCTGTGAACAGATGCACTGGAACACATCAGGTCATCAAATTAATAGCATAAAGGAATGTGTATATCTTCACAGGGCCTTCCAGCCTCTTCCTTCACAGGAGGTCTGCATGGTTTGTGCTGTTGCCCAGAGAAGAACAGTCAGTTTTCACTAACTAAATAAGTGCAGAAAGCAGAAGGAAATGGTGGAGAATAGCAGAAGCAGTGGTTTCATTGTTGCAACAGGCCACAGAATAACGTAAATGAAAGCTAATGTAAAAAACAAAAAACAAACAAACAAACAAAAAAACAACCTGTGTGAAGGATTCCTGTATCAAATAAAATCCCACAAATGTTTTCTTCTCTACATGCAACCTCCATCTCAGTTTGACAGAACTGCAAACCTTTGAGTTCCCAGCACTTAAAACTGAGCAACTGAAATATTTCACCATTAAATATCATGTTCCAAGAAAGAAGAGAAAACAAAACAAAACATACATAGTGATTACCTTAAAAGAAGAAGAAACAAAGGAAAATAGTCTGGGAAAAGAGATTTTTCACAAGTTAAGGACACACTGAACTGTGGCCAGTCACTAACTTACAATTAAGGCATTATCTCTGCAGCAACAAGAAGAATGTGAATTTTCTCAAGCAGGCAGAAGAGACTTGTTTACACTTTTTCTTACTCACAGTCTGCTTTTGCTTGTGATTGTATACTTTTTTTATGGTTCAATATTTACAGAAAGACTGCAAAATTAAAAGAGATCCCACAGTTACAGAAGACAACATAATTATAAGGGTCAACTTGATAAGACATATAATCTTCAGAAACCTGCAGGTTTGCCTAATAAAATATTTATATCAGTCACTGTTGGACACCAAGTGAGAGCAATGGAAATGAATTCCTTAGGAGTAACTTTTCAACACATGTGAAAATGTCAAAGAAATGTCGTGTATGGGAAGATTTGCAAAGGAAGCCAGTATTTTTCTCTTTTTCTTCCTTACATGACATAATTGCAAATTAAGTTAGCACTCTCTTTGAGGCATATTGATTTATTTATTATTTTACCATCAAAGAATTTTTCTTTTTATACTCCATATATTTGCAGTTGATCATAAATTTGTATAAAACAAGTCAGTGTCTCTAGCAGTTTAAGATCCATGTACATATTCAGAGGTACAAAGCAAACCTCTATGTGCACAGTGGAAACCATTTATTCTTTTGCAACCATAGGACAGTCACAACATCAGAATAATGTAATTGTACATTTAAGCTTTAAACTTTAGTGAAATAATAACGATCTACTTTCAAATTTAGATTTTGAATTTAGCCATGTATATCACTTCTTAAAATATTTTGAGACCAGCTCATCAAAACTGGAAATACTAATAGATGAAAGAAAAGAAAGATAAAAATTACAAGCCTAATCTAAAACCTGGATTAGATATAAAGACAGATACTGGAGTTCTGTATGTTTTGGCATCAAGCATGGACCTGATAATCAATCATTCTTAGGAAAAAGCAAGGAAGGAAAAATCAACTTCCTATGAATCTAGTCAGAAGCTATTTTTAAAAACAGTGTCACAGGAACCAAACATAAAGTTGTAAAATCGCACTCACTGCAGCATCTAACATAGCTGCTTCTGTCGCCTTTCAATGTTATTAGGGCACTGCTGGCAAACAAGGGCTTCTGGGTGCTCTGTTCATTTAGCGAGTACTAGCAGAAAGCAAGTGTTGGGCTCTACTTTTGAAAAGCTAGAGTTCCAAGTATGTGAGACATATTGGAAGAAATTATGGAGAGGTCAGTGAAAGGAAACATTGGTAGAGAACTAAGGTCATTGCGAAATGGTACAATAAAACACAAGAGTCTTTTAAAAGTAATGTTTGAGTTATGATCATTTTAAAGACTGAGGGCAGCAGCTTGGTTTTCATAGGAGATAGCAGCAGTCAGAGGCAGGTGGAATGCTGAATGATAAAAGAAAATCTCTTAACAGACATTTCTGAATGAGCTAAACAGAAGTAAAGCAGGTGTTTGGATGAAGAGACAAGGATTTCACAGGTGGATGAGGAAGGGGGCTTGTACTCACAAACCTGCCTTCTGCAGTGCAATCCTATGAATGGTGTGCTAATGCAATGGATGTCAGAGATAAAATAATTTAGATCTTCACGCTGCCACTTTCATGTGCGTGCATGCATGCGTGTGTGTGTGCATGCGTGTGTGTGCATTTGTGTGTGTTCAAGACACACTGTTCTAGAGTACTGCACACCCATTAGTATCTAAGCATGAATCTTCACAGAAGTCTCTTTTGTAACCTTCTGTTTTGCACTGAGACAAAAGAAAAAAGCAATCAGTGATGAGAAAAGAGAGAATCAGCTAGCTCAGAGTCTAACAAGTGTCACTGCTGAGCCTCTTTCTGGGTGGTAGGAATTATCTTCAGCACTTCTCTTCCGGTATGTTTCAAAATATAATTGCAAATTAATTACCATGTGACAATAAACAAACAGCTACAGTATGCAGCATATTTACTGTACATAGCTTTATTCCATCTCTCTAGTACTCCAAACAGGTGTTCAGTGTTACCTACAGCTAGAATTGGGGCTACAAATCAGCATGAGATTCATCAAAACGGATCCCTGCCACTTCACACTATTACTCCAGCAGATATAATTCATACTGCTCAGCAGTGAAAGCATTATATGCACCTTCCCCCAGCCTCTTTCTCCCTCCTTGCAAAAATGTCAAGAGAGACAGAGAGAGAATATCGAAGGAGATCCTGAGTGTCAATGAAATATCCCACAGTGCTGAAGACAGAGAAAACATTGGCAAGCTGCTTTAATAAGGGAACGCTGCCGTGCCACATCCAGGCCCTTAAAAGAGGGAGCAAAACTCTGGGGAGGTGAGAAAGGAGGAAAAAGGGAGATTATATATACTAGCTACAATATTTAGGTTTAAGTACTTGAGAATCACAAAATGTTCTGTAAGCCTTTGTCTGAAGCTGTGACTGTACCTGTTCAAGACTCATCACTAGGAAGCCGCAGGAGGTGGTAGAGAGTTCTTTAAGGACAAACTATGTTTGAAGCTAAATTATGAAAATAGTATTACATTTTATTTTAACAGATGACCGAGACACAGTCATGTTGTGCTAGTTCAGATTTGCAAAATATTCCGTATTGACTTGCGCATGGTGACTGTTGCACAGGCAAGTCACGCCTCCAGGATATATGGAAAGAGGTCAAAAATGGAAAAATGAATCCAGATGCCCCAGAGCCTTGGAGGAGCTTGATTCAGCACAGTGTTTTTTTCCCGCTGTAAGGAACTTGCACATGAGTTTGCAGATCCGATCATTCAGATGTCATCTGAAATGCCTGACCTACTATGGCAGGCCATTTTTTCTGCTGTGCTTGACCTTTGGGCCCTGTCACTCTCAGCTGTACTTCTGCAATGTCTGGGAAGTCTTATGACCCCAACTAGAAGGGCCATTGAGACCACTTCTCATAGACATCAGTAAGATATTCTTCACCTTCAAGAAGGCTTTGCTCAGGGATCTCAACAAGTGAGACTCACCAGCTATGTCTACATCTCCTGAACAAGACATTGAGAAAGCTGTGAGACAGTTTCCATCTCTAAAAGTCTGGGCTCCTACGGTTTCTGGGAGTCTTACCAGTCTGATGCCAATCCAAGAGATGCTGCAGAGACTTGGCTTGGATGGGCATACACTTTGCTGGGTTAGAAACTGTCTGGGTGGCCAGACCCAAAGAGTTGTGGTAAATGGAGTTAAATCCAGTTGGAGGCCGGTCACTAGTGGTGTCCCCCAGGGCTCAGTATTAGGGCCAGTTCTGCTGAATATCTTTATCAATGATCTGGACAAGGGGATCAAGTGCATCCTCAGTAAGTTTGCAGACAACACCAAGTTGGGCAGGAGTGTTGATTTGCTTGAGGGTAGGAAATCTCTGCAGAGGAATCTGGATAGACTGGACAGGTGGGCCGAGGCCAACTGTATGAGGTTCAACAAGGCCAAGTGCCAGGTCCTGCACTTGGGGCACAACAACCCCAAGCAG
>VXAA01002207.1:494347-507519 GCA_013399115.1 Anseranas semipalmata | reverse complement strand
AGTCCTGTGTTCAGTTTTGGACCTCTCACTACAGGAAGGACATCGAGGGGCTGGAGCATGTCCAAAGAAGGGCAACGAAGCTGGTGAGGGGTCTGGAGAACAAGTCCTGTGAGGAGCGGCTGAGGGAGCTGGGGTTGTTTAGTCTGGAGAAGAGGAGGCTCAGGGGTGACCTTATCGCTCTATACAGTTACCTTAAAGGAGGCTGTAGCCAAGTGGGGGTCGCTCTCTTCTCCCAAGCAATAAGCAATAGGACTTAGAGGAAATGGCCTCAAGTTGTGCCAGGGAAGATTTAGTTTGGCTATTAGGAAAAAATTCTTCACTGAAAGGGTTGTGAGGCATTGGAACAGGCTGCCCAGGGAAGTAGTTGAGTCACCATCCCTGAAGGTATTCAAAAGACATGTAGATGTGGTGCTTAGGGACATGGTTTAGTGGTAGACTTGGCAGTGCTAGGTTAACGATTGGACTTGATGGTCTTAGAGGTCTTTTCCAACTGAAATGATTCTGTGATTCTATGATTCTATCCTTCTGCCTTTTTTCTCTCAGAGAAGGAAAACAATAATGATCCAATTCATACTGATTTCAAAACCACTGTAACATATCCCCTCATTTCCATAATTTTTAAGCCTACTTTTATGATAGTTTAAGATCCTTTTACATTTTCAAAAGAGAGCAAGTGGTCTCAAGTAAGAGCAGGTTCAAGTCATTCTTGCTGACCCCTATAGCCCTCTTATATCAGATATTGGTGTGACATATACACACCTAATTCAGATATAGTGGAGCCCTGCTCCTTTTCTAGGTTGTCCAGATGGTATGTGGGTGATATTGATTTGCCCAAACTACCCTCCATTACCCAATTTCAGCATCACTCTTGCTTAGCACAGGTCTATGATGCAGCTATAAGGGAGCAATCTTCCAGCTCCTTGCAAAAACATCAAAAGACTGTCACAGGAGACCCTGAGTGTCATAAAAATATCCAGGGATGCTGAAAACAGGGAAAAGAGTGGCAAGCTGCTCTGGTCCAGGGCCCTGTACCTTCCATTGTATATCTTGGCAATGTAAGATGACTTCAGCGTTACCAAAGAGCAAAGAAGAGCAATGCTTTTTTTTTTTTTGATGTAGACCCACTGAGGGTTAGCCAGGGCCAGTTTAAGTTTAGCGAAATGTGTTATATGCAGCTATGCTCTAAGAACTGTAGTTTAGTGAGCTTAATGCTGATGTGTTATATTATGGTGTTTTTTTTTGTTTTTTTTTACAAATAATTCTGACCTGATTGTATCTTATTCTGCAATATCATCTCTATATAGCACTGCTGATGGAGAGGTTTGATCCAAAACATTCAAACTTGCATACCTAAATTTAAGACCATTAATCTATAGTTAAAGTACCTGGAATTAAATGGCCTGACTTTCAGATGTGCTGAGCACTCACAGATGTTTCAAATACCAGTGGGAGTGAGCATTAACATGCACACAGTAAACTGGTTGCAGCCACAATGTTGATGCGGAGACTCCAGCATTCCAGCGACATGTCACAGAGATGGTACCAGTCTTGGTGAGATTAATAGCAGCCAAGAGAATAAGAGAGGGTACCTGTCTGCCTCCTGTCCTCTCCCAGTAATCAGTCCCTTCACAAAGATGGAAACAAATTTGTAGCATTTCCAATTCATGCTGTGGTATTCATGTTTACACAGTACATTTGTTTTAACCAATCATCGTACCATTCTGTTAGTGGATTGCATTAGAGTTTCTGCATGCAGTGAAATATGATTGTAACAGGTGATTCCTTGTTCCTCAGAGATATGTTCTAGTCATTACAGCAAGGAATTCCCAAAGAACTTCACCTGTGTTCTCAAATACAGGGAGATCAAATCCCCATTTTAATATCAACACTTTTAGCAATCTTGAGGTAACACATAAATCAGTCCTCTCTCCTTCCTAATCTATAAAGAAAGATGTATAGTTTCTTGCCCAGCAAACATGCTTCAAGGGGTCATTCCTTCACTGGTCAGAATCTCAGCTGGTGTTCATCAGTATAACTACACAGTGCTGTGCATCAATTCATATTGTGGTGGGAAAATCATATATTCTCAAATATTCTACAGTTTTATGAGCTATGTAAATGTGTAAAACCAACAACAACTAGAAGTGCATTTTCCTCTTTATGATTTGAAAAGTGTTCCATGAGAAACAGGGAGGAAACCTGTATTTTAAACTTGTTGCAGAGAAGGATGAAATCCTTTTGGTCCTTTAAGAACTAGTGCATCGTTGCCCATACACGGTTTAAAAATGATTATCTGAGATACATAAGCATCAAAATGAAACTCTTGTGAATTTCAGTGAAACAGCTTTTTGCAGATAGTTTTCTTTTGAGAAGGAAAACAAATGTACATGTAAACATATAACCTTTTCCCTCCTATATAACTATGCACTTGACTGTGCAAGTCTAAATGATCAGGCACAAAAACTTCAACCAGTTCCTGTATAAAATTATTTTTTAAAAAGATTAAAAGTAACTTCACAAATGAAGTCTGTGCAAAACTATGACTTGAAAAAAAAAGTAATAGTTCCTACTGGTTATTTTTCTGTTGAGAAGGAAAAATAGTCTATTGCATACACAAAAACATGACACTCAGCTTCTTGAAATATATTACAGTCACAAAAACAATTTTAACTATTCATTTCAATTAGATTCTACAGTGTGGAATAAACTGTAGTGTCTGGAGTTATGCAGACTTAAGGCTCTTGAGTGGGAAGCAGAAATAAATGAAGTTTCAGAATAAAATGTTCATCACAACTATCTCAAGCTTGACACAAGAAAAGCTGCTTCTCCTATTACTACAAGTCAATACATAGCAGTACAATGTAAGTGTCTTCTATTTTCCCCTATTTCACGCTAGATTTGTCTGATAGATGAGTGTACTTAAGTAAATAGCACATGCAATTTTAATAGGACAGGTGCTCTGAATGTACAGGGAAGGTCATTCCTATTATTTCAATTAACAGCATAAGCTACAAAAACACATGAGGGTGAATTAATTTAAAGCTTCAATTTAATGCTACTAGTAAGGACATCCTTAGGCCTCTTGGTTGTCTTGACAACTCCTGCATCCCAGCCAGCAGAAGCCAATCTCTGCTGTTCCCCTTCTCAGCATACAAACGGTTCAGATAGTACATTAGCAAAGAATATGATGCCCATGTAAATGTTGAAATATTTTTGTTGCCATAGAGATAAGAAGAATGGCAAAAATACAGGAGCACTTGACATACTCCAAGGCAGACTTTTAATTAAAAAAGCCTCAAATGACAATGCCAAGATGGCTGAACATACCATAGTGCTTTTATGCTAACCTACAGCATAAAAAATCTGAGTCCAAATAATATACTTGCAGATGGAGAGGTCTAAGAATCACAGATAAATGGTAAATGAAGAGAACCAGGATTTTCAAGAGGTGAAATAATCATGATTTTTTTAACAAACAATTTTAAAAGAACATGTTTAAAAATGGTCAACAATTCCTTACTTTTTTGTGATTTTATATATGTTCAGAGAAACAAATGTCACAAATATTCATTAAAAAAAAAATCCAAGTGGGGAAACATCAGTAATTAAAGTGTTTTAATTAAAGTAACACTGCCATTAGTCTTGTAAATGATGTGACTAGGCAAAACAAACTTGTACCCAGTACGGATCAGTATTTCAGTTCTATCTCTATTTCAAACGTATGTTCAGTTCCACACCCACACTTGTACTTGCATGCAAGCAGAAGTCACGCCAGAGTCAGGTGAGTCACTGCAAGTAATCAGTTCAGCATCTACATTTTGAACATGCTAAGAATGACTTAAACTCAGCGTGCTTTTACCTGATGAGACAAAAAACTAGGCCTGATAAGGGTAATAAATTACCATCCTATTCAGTGACTTGTACTCCTCTCCAGCTCTGCTAACACCCTCTAAATATTTGACTATACAGTCAAGGAAAAAGTGGGGAAGAGGACAGCTCTGGTGAATCCCCATCAATATAGGAACCATTCTGACATATGATTAATAGACATAGAATCCCAAGGGGTTAGAAAAGTATATGCTTAATTAATGCTTCTGCCATTTTGTATAGAGCCATTTGACTTCAAACTTGCCATAGAGATATCTTATTTACACTAAAGACATGGAAATACTGGCCTCAATCTAAATAAATATTTTATTCACTTAGTTTAAGGTTAGAACCCAGTTCTAGGTGAAATAAAAAGTTTTAACTTACAGCATATTTTATCCGCCTTTACTTGTTGCTTTTGGGGATTTTTCTCTCCTCCTGAAGTTTACAGATAGGCTCATATTGTAAATTCTGGTCTGTGTGGCTTATGAATAGACATAGTATAAAATGTGTTCAGGCATAGGCCTACTACTGCTAAGATTAAGGCGGAATTTGTTTTGTTTTGTTTTCCTTATATTACCACAAAGCAACTACTCTAAAATTTCACCAGGAAAACTCATCTACAATATCTGAGATCTTCTCTGTTCATGAGTGGACCTTTGGGGTATCTTACAAACATCTGCTTCAACAATTTGTATCCAGTGTATCTCAGAAATTTAGTTAAATGATGGATTTCTGTAAAAGCCACTGAAAATGATCCAAACTTATTTTGCCACCTCAGAAAATGGTATTTTGTGTCTATGCAGCAAGTCTAAGATGTCATCCTAGCTCTGTATTATAGGCATACATGTAAATATATCTAAGCATGTGTTTGTGCAGTCTTCACATACATATGAAAATCTCTCTGAGTTTGACAAAGAATTTGCACATAAACTTTTTTTTTAATTATTTTGATTGGGCAACTGAAAGAATTTAAAAAGTAAAGGAAATTTGTTATGGACATGTTCCTGTCAGGAAAAAAAAAAAGAAAAAAAAAAAAAAAAAAGAAGAAGAAGACTGCATTGCAGATATGCTTGCTTATAACTATATGGGGAGCTGGAGGTCCCTGACTGAGGGCTGCAGGCAGATTTAGCTGACGAGGCAGAGTTGGTTGCTGCAACCAAGCAGCAAGCAGCTGTCCCAGGCTGTCCACCTCTTTCCTCATCAAAGACAGCTCAAGAATGGCAGTCAGCTCCAGTTCAGTTTGCTAGAAAATCTCCACTGATTTCATTCTCAAAACATGCAAGGAGGAATAGATGCACGGGGAAGTCCAGTGCAAAGGAGCACAGATGCTCACAGACTGTTTACAGGCACAAGCACTGGGCTGTGAGCATGTTGATTCATACTTATGTGAGTGAAACCACAGTCAAGAGATGTAAGAGATATTTTTGTCTTTGAAATTAGCAAACATCCTTTCATCTTGAGTGTGAGCACTACCAGATGGCTATGCCTTTTCACGTACCCTTCACTGAGGTAGTTTCCAATTAATATTTGTGAGTAATATGTCTTCATTTTAACTTAGGATACCTTTAATGCTCCAGGTCTGCCTAGAAAAGGCTGCCCTTCTTCTCGCTTTCTGAAGTGGCCAAAATCATCTAAGGTGACTAAATAACTTAACACAGCCCAGCCCGAGGGTCCCTGGAGCTCTTGGCATGGCATGCCCTTCAAGTCTCCCAGACTCAAGATCTCACCTTCCCTGTTGCCCTCATGGAGACTGATGTTTTCGGTGCTGAGGGCACCCTGGAAGCCTATGTGCTCCCGAGGGCTTTTGTCCAGGGAAGTTGCCAAGAGATGAATGTGTTTTCCTAAACAGTGTTCCTTCCTGAAATCCGCAGAGAGTCTCTAGTGATAGATAGATAAATGGTTAGAAAACTTGTTTTCTTTTGAGATATTCTGTATGTCTACACAGGAATCAGCCAGGTGCCTCAGGGGTACAACAGAAGGACGTTTATTTATTTCCGTAACTCCTGGATCAATCACTTAGCTTAATATACAAGGTTTTTATTCATCTCTATTGCAACAAGGGGTCTGGCTCTTCTCAGATGGAAGATAAACTCTATCTTTTGGCAAATCACCTCTGAGTAAGTTGAGGATGAAGGGAATGCATTTTATGCCCTAGGGAGAAAAGAAAAGCACGCTTGTGATGATGGGAAACTGTCTGTGAACTTTCTGAAAGTATCAAGTAAATGTGTTGTTAAACTGGGGTAATGCTGCTGCCAGTGTACCTGAGATCTCAGTACCACACCATATTACCTGACCCTGGATGGCACAGAGAACTATGATTATTGGGTTACTGAGAAAAGCTATGCAGGTAGACTTAAGTTTCTGTATCATTTCATTAAAAAACAAAACAAAACAAAGCAAAACAATTAAAAAAAAAAAGTAGAATTGGACAGGAATACATAACGGACTGGCAGAATGTTTTTTTATGCAAATGTGTTTTTATTTTGATTCAGAATAGATGTGCAAATTTTAGTGATTCTTAGCAAAAGTAAATTGATCCCACGAGCTGTGGGACAGACGTGGTAAGTTGTCTCCCAGCCTCACACTGAGGAAGCTCAAGCTGAGGAGGTGGCAGGGCTCTGTAATTGCATCCTTTCTAAGGAGCCTGCACTCTATTCCCAGGTATCTCAAAGGAATGATTTGATCTTGAGAGAAGAGTAAATTCCAAAGAATTGTTTGTCAGAATTTCTCAGCTGCCTCTGTATACCTCTTTACTGAAGAATTTCTAACTGTCTCAACTACCTACTGACTAGATTATTTCAAAAAGTAAAAGAAACACTCTTTTCAACATATCTTGCTTGCTATCATTGGTAATTTGCGTGGTATCTTTCACTTACTGCCATGTCCTATCCACTTGGATAAGCCATTTTCTGACATAAAGCTTCAGCGTAAGAAATGCTGTCTTGACCTTTTTTAAAATTTCCTCTGCTAAATGTATTCAGATATCAGTGTTAGCCAACACTTTTTTATTTGTGGCTGTTGTAGTTAAATCCTTGAGCCCTCTAACAATATCCTCCTGTTATATCACTCTTTAAGTATTATGCCCTAGTAATCCATGCCAACTGTACTCCTCATCCTTACTCACAGCATTTGGCCTGCAATTTTATTATTCAACACTATATGTATACAAATTTTGGAGAGAGGATGCGCAGAAGCCTGAGCAATGTTTATGTTACACTTCTGCACATTAACATGTAGATCTTTAAATGAGGAATGTGGTGCCAGGTACAAATGCTTAATGCATCTCTGAATATCCATTTTAGCTTGGCATTAACATGAAAAGCCACTTAGAATTGTTATGCTTCAGTAATTCCCAATCAACTTACTGACAAAAAGGTGGGTTAACGGGTCTAATTGGTCTTTCCATTTCTAATACCAGTAATGCAATGAACAGATTGTTCAGAGCAATAATAATCAGTACAGTATTTATGACCAATCTTTCAATGTGTTTGTATTAAGAGAGTTTAAAAATTGTTTTCAAAGGATGTGGGTACAGGGAGCAGAACTAAAGGTATTAATAAAATAAATCCTGAACTAGTAAGAGTGCTTCCTCCTCATGTTTGGGTAGGAATTTAAATCTGAAAGGTTTTTGAGCTAAATAAAAGGTAAGTTTGCAGCACCCTTTCTGGTGGCTTCAACAAACTTCTCTGAGAGTCTTTCAGTAAATGGTTCCTGCAATAGAAAAATGTATTGTCTGTATAAGAATTTAGTTGAGAATTTCATTGTTTTATTTGTTTCTTTTAATGATAATAGCAGATTCCAGGATATTTGAAGATCTATAATGGTAGATATAAACTAAGACGCTAAGGGCAGACCAGCTCCTCATTCATAGTCTATTTTCTTCACACCTGAAAACTATACAGAAAATGCTCAGGCACATTGAAAACAAATGTTACATACTCTAAATAAT
Organism: Anseranas semipalmata; assembly: GCA_013399115.1. NCBI lineage: Eukaryota > Metazoa > Chordata > Aves > Anseriformes > Anseranatidae > Anseranas > Anseranas semipalmata. The sequence continues at coordinate 499,700 of VXAA01002207.1, read as the reverse complement.
GAAATCATACATAGTAAGATGAAGTGAAAATGTATACTAGCATATTTGTTGCAGAATAAGATGGGTAATTTGTTCAGCATGTTGCAGAAATTCGAAAAGGTAAGTCCAATCACACTGCCTTAACTAAATTCTGCTTTGCCTTAATAAAGTAGGATTTGAGGTCATGAGAAGCAGATTCAAGGTGGTCTTTGTTTTGATTAGGGTGTAGAGGGAAAAGCTATGTAACGTGATACTATCTTCTGTTATTGATATCTTGTTGTATTTGTCAGCTCCAAATATTTTCCTCCTGTATTTCAAATATCCAGTAAAATTTTGTCATTCTCACTCTTCTCCAGCCTTGGTGGTTGTGTTTGGATGATCACATTCATTTTTTCTCTGCCTTCATTTCCTGTATTCTTACCATCACTTTTTGCAAAGATGTATTATATCTTGCTAGAATTCAAACTAATTACCAATCTCAGCAGGTTGCATTTAAAGCCACGATGCCCTCCTAACTTCATAATATATGTGGTTCTTACTTGTTTCTAACTCTCCTTTCACTCATCTGTAAGCACTTCAAATGGCAGAGTTTGTAGGGAGAGGTAATATCATTTATTAGCCTAACCAACACAGCTGGGGGGAAAAAGTTTCCAAGCCCATAAGCTATTTCTCAGGTCATTCTGACATATTAATACTGAAAATTTCTTTTCTTCCCAGAACTACACTTTCTGCCTTATTTTATATACTGAAAGAAATCAGAAAGCTTTGAGCTAATCAACAACCCTGNTTTATAAAGTATCTGATGCCTTGCTGGAGACTTAACCATTAAATGAAAAGAAATCTCTGAGAAACAAAGAACATATTTCAGAAAATAGAGTAGGGGTAGCACCTAGGGTACTGGCTGGTGGGAAATGGTTCCTTGTAAATAAAGTTCTAGAGGCAGGGATCCTGCTGACTGGAATCGGGGAACAGATTACAAATTAATGGTCTACTCAGAAGATGCAGGGAAATGCAGGGAAAAATGACAGGGAAGAAGGGATACATTTGAGGGAAAGGCAGAAAAGAATCAGTGTTCATGTCTGTGCAATCCAGAAGTTAATTCAGAAGTGCTAAGACCATTACTGAGGAGTAATCCTCATTTTTCCACTGATATCCAACACTCCCTATGCCTGTAAACTACCAGGACCTAACAGTTTTATACTGTGGCACATTTATACTGAGACTAGTTATGGTATGCCAATTAAAATGCCCCCAGCCCCACCCCGATGACTTGGGATCAGAGTAAATAAGCTTTGCATTCAGAGATATAATCCCTCCTCTTTTCATTCTCCCCATAATACAGCAATTCTAATATCATTTAATAAATGCCTGTGGTGTATCCCTATGTTTGTTTTGTCTGTAATCTCTGATGACATGGGAAGAATGCATGTGGACCAAAGCTTAACCTCCATTTCTGTTGACCTGTATAATTCACAGGTGACTTGGTTGCTGATCCCAAATGATACACAAACACATCATTGTGTGTCCTCATTCTACGGATGATTAGGTGAGAAAGAGAGGGAGAGATGGAGACAATATATGATGTCATGTTACTGCAAGTCTATTTGGGGTGGTCAGATTGCTCACAAGAGGCACAGCCAATTCATTGTGCTGAACTTCTGTCACTCACGCAGGTTGTGAAGCAAAGTCCTATTATCTTCCATGCCATGCAGCTAAGAGATGGCACGTTACTTACAGGCAGGGATTGTGCATATGCATAGCAAAATGGGTTTACAGAGTATCTCCAGAGATAGAGCCCTCTGCATATGATGTGCCACAACATACTTCTGTGAAGAATAAAAGACTTACAGCTGATACAATAGCTTGAGAAATGACTATATGCAAGATCAAAATAAGCTGAGCTGCCTAATGTCAAGGAAAGGAAAACAGAGAAGAGCTGGGCTACTGAGGACAGGAGAAATAAAGGCTTAATCATCCAGGAAGACTGAAAATCATATCATGAATGACTCAAGTTTGCACCAGCTTGCATGCAATGCTCCTCCTGTCTGCAGTGCAGGCAGAGGAGGCAAAGTTGCGTGTGACCAAAGCACACGTTACTACTTCCAAGGTAATTTAGCTGGTGTTTTTCTGGGTATGCATAGTGGGGAGTGGTTTAAAGTGCCTTTCCTGTACAGGAGGCAGATATGCTTGCAATCTTTCATCTGCTTTGCCTCCAAATGCCCTTTATTATAAAAACATGTATGTAATTGTGGAAATGACAATCTGACCTCAACAGTCTCAGTATCTCCCAGAGCCCGGGCTGGGGCAAAGCATTTCTTTTCTGTCTCCTGCTTCAAAAATGGCATATTTTGGCTAAATTTTCAGAGGTGACTAATGGTTTTGGTCACTGCACAAATCTACTAATGGACAAATGCTCTTAATTCCCAAAGAATAGGCTGGTTTAAACAATCTAAAATCTTAGGCTGGTTTAAACAATCTAAAATCTTTTGAAATTTTAGACCCCATGACTTGCCTAAATTGACATGCAGGTGTGCATGTGTACAGGGAGGAGGGAGAAGGAATTCATGTGTTTATGAGAGGACGCAGTCCTGAAATAGAGCACCAAAACTTCTGATTAAAAATAGAAGACTGTTCATCCACCACTAAAAATAACATTAGACTACCTCTTTCTCATGCGTCCACACAGGGGACCAACCACAAAGTGTTAGCTGAGCTAAGGCATACCAAATTAGAAATAGGCTAAAAAAAAGCTTATTGAAGCTAAAAAAGAAAAATATTTGGACAGAAATGAGGTCACAAAGAAAGAAGTTCCTCAGGTGCTCAAGCAGAAATGTTGGAAGCAAGATAAAGATAGCAAGGCACCTCCTGTAACTGCGCATAAGGGGATTCTACTTCACGGGTGAATGAAGCAGAATGATTTAAAACCTCAGAGGAAAAGGACACACAAGAAGAGAGCACAATATTGAGGCAGAAATTATTGAAAGTCTCAGGTTTTTGACCCACTGTCAATCACCAAGAAATAGAAAAAAAAATACAAAATACAAAAAAAAAGGTTAAATTCAATCATACGTTTAACCAAATAGGAAAAGCACCACTGTTTTTCACAGGCCAGATATTGGCTGAAAGTCATTCAAACAAAGCTCAGCTCAGGAATATTCATTTGGCAATTCCTATGCAAAAAATAACAAAGATCTTTTACATTTTACACCTTCCTCTTTATGAAATATGGGAAGTAATAGAATATACCTTAAGAAAGACAAACACTTCATTTTGTTTGGAACACTAGAAAAGACACTTTCCTTCATATAGTGTCTTTGCTATTTGGAATATAAGGGCTTCATATGGTTTTAAGGAAAAAATAATCATATCTTTCTTCCTAGGTATATTCCGTATCACTCCCCTTTGAAGTCTTGGAAGACAGGTTTAGAAGAGCAATAGTCTTTCTAGTTCTAGCAGGGAAAACAAGAACTATATATGTGTCCAGGAGAGCTAATTCAAAGGACTTTAGATTAGTGCTCTCCTATTTCTCTTAAACATGGTCCATGTAAAAGCAAGACCAAAAGGAAAAAAAAAAAAAAAAGATACAGGAACAAAATGCTTAAAGCATCATGAAAGCAGCAAAGAAACTCAAATAGCAGCATACCAGAGTGTTTTGGCTTCATGGCGAATGCTGAAAATAGTTCTACTTTGCAAGAAAAGAAACTGTAGGAGATATTGACAGAAAAGTGATTAAAAGGCTAGTGATCTAGAACGTCTCATCACAGGCTGGCCACATATTGCCCTTTAGACTTTTCAGAGAGGGAAGTTCTTTGTTTTCCACAGCAATAATCTTCTAATGTGTATATTCCTCTCTTTGGAGAAGCCCTGATATAGAAGCTGCAGACCAGCAGGGCTGCTACGGGCCTGGGACAAAATAACAAACAGGCTTTTTGTTACTTGCAGTGCCTGGGGCATTGAATGAAGTGAATGTACACATCTCAAAGATTCTGGTTTGTACACACGCGAAAAAGGGATCATAAAGTCATGTGGGCTGGGGAACATATTAATACTTTTTCCCTCCTGAACCATGTCTGGAGTCAGACAGACTCCTTGCAGACGTTGGAGAAGACTGCGAAACAGCTGATTCTGCATGTAACATACTATATCATAGAAGCAGAAGTGGATATCCTCCCACATTACAAAAAAGGCAAGAAGGTTCTTGGACCATAGAAGAACATGCCACAACAAAGTTCAAATAGCCTGCAGACTCCAAGAGTGGTATTTGCAAAAGTTAGAGCATTTTTACCTATTCATTTGTATGTCTGGTACATAGAAAAACAGTCGATAAAGATGAATAAACTCTTCAGGAAAACGAACAAATCATCCTGTGTTGCAATTTTGCAAAATTTTCAGAGCTTAAAGAAAAAAAGCCAGATATTTTCCCCATTTCATCAAGTTTCATTATTTCACCTTCATTTTAAAATCTTTTTGACATTCTCTAATATATATTTGTACATAAATTCAAGCACCCATTTTGCATTTCAAATTGTACATTTAATCCAAAACAAAATCAGAGCAAACTTGGAACTGAATGCAGCCACCATTGCTTCCAACAGAGAACCGGTCCCTGAGCCTAAATTACTGTTTTGAACTATAATCCAGCAATGCAGCAATAAAGTGAACTTAGTCTAAGAACAAAAATCAAATCCCAGTATTATTTTGTATATGCATGTGTATGCAAATGCACACACTGAAAAGCACAAATTTAGCCATACTTTAAACTAAATGTTGTTACAGCAATTAAATCTGTATTAAATTTGTACTGGCACAGGTTGCCCAGAGAGGCTGAGGAATATCCATCTTTGGAGATACTGAAAAGCTGTCTGGGCAACCTGCTGTATCAGACCCTACTTAAGCAGGGGGTTGGACCTCTACAGGTTCCTTCCAGCCTCAACTATTCCATGATTCTGTGATCCTGCAACCCCAAGTTTCATCCATTATTCTCTTGTTCAGTGTTCTTCACCATCTGAAATTCTAAAGCCATGGGATTGAACTCACCATCTAAACTTAAAGGCATGTTTAATTCCCTTATTAGGTCACTTCTGGAAGTCTCAACTACATGCATAGATATATATTTTAGAATCATTTTTGGAAATCTTAATTGCTACAGGAAAACATTTTAAAAGTGATCTGAGCTCAGAATATACTGGTAAATGAATTTGTCCACAGTACATTTCAACTTAGTCCTAAAGCCTGGATTTTCATTGATTAGCTCCAGTATGATATCAGTACAAAGCATGGTTGAGAGCCAATGTGCCTCAGATTTAGATTTTATGCTGTTTTTCTAAACAACAGCATAGAAATCAGTGCATATTTCTCTCCTGTAAAAAAAAAA
>VXAA01002207.1:481749-492367 GCA_013399115.1 Anseranas semipalmata | reverse complement strand
TCCCTTTTGGAGCCGGCTGGAGCTGGCTCTGGTCTGACATGGGGCAGCTGCTGGGCTCTGCTCACAGAGGCCACCCCTGCAGCCCCCTGCTACCAAATGGTTGCCATGTAAACCCAATACAAATGGCAAAACATATATTTCCTGAGTACGCTGCTTGCCTTGGCCATGTTGAAGCATAAAATCATGAGGCACAAAACCCATATAGTCATAGGCAAAAGTGAAAATTTTACTATAAAGGCCTTAGAGCACAAAAGAATATAAACAAACACAAAAGAGACTTACTGCTTCAAACTACTTACTGACATATAAACCATTAAAAAGAAAACCACAAGATGTTCTTTTTACAGGGGGTAGAGCCCAAGGCAGGTAATTGAACAATCTGAGGTCATTTGAAAGTACCACTGTTTCATCATCTTCAAGGAAAAAAAAAAAAAAAAAAGCACACAAATTTAATGACTATTTGTCACTGAAGAGTTATAGAAGTAGCTATCAGCTCTAAGATGTATGTTATGTATAGTATCAGTATTTGTTTGTTTCTATGGCTCAAATATTTAAAGCACTGGAAAAATGAATGAATGTGTTTTTAATATGTTTTATTTCTTTCCCTCTTCCCCTAGGGATTTTGTTCAACAAAGGCATGATTCAAAGAATTAGATTTAATGATGCCATTTCAGCTCTCACTTCTTTGGTAGTAATTATAAATGGTTTCATGATATGAAACAGGTGTTCCAGCATGGTCCATTGGGCAGCATGAGGAACATTTTGCTCCCTGATGTCATTGTACATGATGTATTCAATAATTGCTATTTTCTGATGGAGAATACATTTAGATGTGCACTAGGTAGAGATTCATCTGTTTTGTATGTTTTGGTTGGTCTGTTGAACAGGAAATTCTGCATTTTCTGGACTGTGTCAGGTTTTTCATACTCTTGTCAAGTGACTAAAAATCACGCAGAAAGACTCTCTCTCTCTCTTTCTGTCTCTTTCTTTTTTTTTTTTTTTTTTTATTCAGCCACATTGTGGCTAAAGAAGCAATGATAAGAAACACTTGATTTCCAGAATGTTATCATTTTTTGAATAGCAAGAGTTTGGTAAAAAATAAAAATAAAAAATAAAGAAAAAATTATAGCACATTTGGTGTCCTGAATGAGTCTAGCTGGCTGTTCTTGAATCCAAATTAAGGCATGCAAGAATTTATGGGTGGGCCTAAATGCATCTCAGCACAGTTTTATGGTACGATCCACTTCCTGATATCTGCAGTGATCCCTTCTCTCCCAGTACTGTGGTTTCTACTGAAAAGAAGTCTGGCACATAGTCAGAGAGCAGACTGTCTGCTACATTCATCAGCTATCCAGAGTATCCCTATCTATATGCTTAATGGCTTTGGACTCTGGGACACACCTAGATATATCACTGTTTTGTGTCATTGCTGATAATGACAGGAGTACTGAGATGAAGGCTAGAAGAAATGCTAGAAAAAGCAATATGGAGAACATATCATCCCAGAAAAGCTAGAAGAAAAATAACCCTAATTAAAATATGTTAATGATACAAATGATAAAGAAAGGATTGTTGGCAGGATGAAGAAGCAGCTGTAGAAGAGGACAAGAGGAACACAAGGGCAAAGTCAGTGATTAGTCTCCCTGAGCAGACATCCGTGCCTGCCAAGAGCAGCATTTGGCTTGATCACCATCCTATGTCACAGCCTGCTCCCTACTTCTCCAATGCTGCTGTAGCTGCCTCTTCACAGCTTGTGATCCTGGTGGGTGACCAGGGGAAGTCTGGTACAGAGGCATTGCAGAAGTTCTTTGAGTTAGTTACCAAGAGAGCTGAGCAGAATTTGTCAGAGAAATTGTGTCTTTGCTGAGACAGATTTTGTCCTCAGTTTGGGTCAAATTCAGCAAACAATTTCAAATGTAGAAATGGAGGGAAAGTCCATCTCAACAGATTCTTTGAAAACCATCTTCATTCTGATATCTGACCTTATTGTTCTTTTTTAAATGAAAGGAAGAAAAGATATCACACCAAAATCGGTAAGATATACTAAAACCTTTTTTTCTACTGGAGATAACTTTCCTCTTCCTCTGTCCTCTCCTCTAACAGATTTTCCTTCTGTACTAACCTAAAATCCGATTTCTTTCCCCTGATTGTTTTTGGAAGAGGCCACCCAACCAATATAACCCATAATTCAAACAATTGTCTTTATAGCTGAGTTACATAGTAAACATCACTTCAGGCCTTTGTGGCATGTTCATTCCCCTTATTGAGAGAACTAGTTCCAGTAGCTTGGTACAAAAGTAGCATTCATAATTCTTCTTGGTTTACCTGGCTTAAAATTCAATGTTATTTAAGATATAATCATAAGCTGGTTTAATTGTGATTCTTGTTGGTTTAGTTAGGCAATTTATCTTGTCCTTGCTATGTAAATTTTTGTGGCACTATCAGCTTTGAAAGATAAAATATTTTATTGTTATTTTTGTAAGCAATGGAAAAGATACATTTAAATTGTTTTGTGAAATATATATATATATATATATATCCAGCATGTATTTGTACCACAAACTATGCTGTAAGGGAATAAAATAATTACTATACTTTACAACCCAGATAAATGGAGGAATAAAAACAAATCATTTCTTCAGCATGGAATCAATTACTTTCCACACATAAGTAACTGTTCTCTGTACCTAACCAGACTCTATTGTTTAATGCAGCCATCAGCAAGTAAGCAATTTTCAAGGTTACATTTAAGCAGAGGCAGTAGCCAAAGCTGGCCTCAAACAGTAAATATCAGACAACACCAGAATCTGAGCTTCTCTTAAAAGTAACAGCTAAACTCTGGCTCAGTTGAAGCCAATCACCCAGTTCCCATTAAACAACGTTAGGCTTGGTTATGCTTTTTGCTCTCGTGGTTACAGAAGTTGTCCCAGGCACACAGAGGAGTGGATGAATTGCCTGAGATTGCAGGCTTCCCTGAGACCCACTGCTCATCTTCTGCACTGAGATATATTGTTATGTCCTATGTAGTGAATCGCTGTCTGCAGAAACTGATCTCTCTTTTTATAGTGGCTTTTAAAACAAGGTTCATTGATTGTACCTAGAGTGAAACGAAGATTCGTACACGTGGCTCAAATATGCAGCATATAGAGAACACCACTGTAACAATCAGTGAGGCCGAATGCAATTAAACCAAGCACACAGAACATTGCCTGTCATAATTAAAAGGAAAAACAGAATCAAGCAAACAGGACAGGAAAAGAAATCCATGTTAGCCCTTTTAAAATCTGGGTACCAAATACAATTTATAATGGAAAAGCAATCTGAGAGTTGTTTGTGCTGAGGGAGTGATTGAAGGTAAGTGCCAGGGAAGACCCATGATAATTACAACAAGCGATGCTGACGAAGGTTAGGGCCGTACAAGTATCCGCGTACTGCCAGAACACTAACCTTGTCAAGCCTCTTGGCAGAGGAAAGGCAGTTCCTGCTCTTCCATGCATCTTGTCATGAGCTATTGATCACATCCTATTTTTAAGCTTCACACTAGAGGCAAATGAATAAATTGACAGCTTCATTATTTGGCTGTCCTAGAGACATTCCCTAGCCTCAAGGGGAAAAGCTAGCTGTAGATGTAAGTACAAAACGAGTTCATAAAAGTGCAGATTCCAAACAGAATATCCTGAATCATCGAGCCATTTCCAAAACATCCTCACATCGCTTTGTTCTGGAGTGCATGTGGATAAACACAGCACCCAGTCTGTTCTGGACACAAAGGAGCCAAGGTCACAGTATCTTTAGAAACAAATTCACCATCAGAGTAGTTGCAGCTGAACAGGCATTACAGGATCAGGCCAGACTGCTTTTGGTTGAAACAGGAGACTCCTGTTCTTCGTGAATGTGGAGCTGTAACCTTTAGGGATGGATCGATTGTCTCCCATATGGGCTGGACTCAAAAGGACAGAAACCCCTAGATGATGCTGTTGCAGAGGTTTCCAGAGCAGCTTGCTAGCAGAGTGGGATTTGGTCCCTGACTCAACATGTACCCCAGGCCTCAGGATTCTTGGGAATCTACCGCAAAGTACCCAGCTGCCAGTACAGTGTCTGCACTCTACCCAAGGCCCAGGAACCCAACACCAGCAAGCTAGGGTGCTCCGAGAGCGACCCCAGCCAGGCTGGGGAGTTTTGCAGGAAAGAAAATTTGGTATCTTCATAATGTCTGTAGAGCCACAAAAGAATATGTATGCTGCACTTCCACCTGTTTCCATTTCTCTTAAGCTTCCCAAGGTCCCTGCTCCTTTTTCCTCCCTTTCTAGATTCATTAGTTTACTGAGATCTGGCGAAGATACCAGCAAGGGGTGAGAGATATCTCTGTCCTGTCTCCATGCAAAAGGAGAATGACTCAAAACACACATTCCAGAAGGTGCCTGATGTTATGCCAGGGTCTACAAGCCTTCTCCTGCCATAAAATGTCTGTCAGCAGTGAAAGCACCACTTAGGTTGTCCTTTGTCACATTTCACAGTACATGGACATGCATGACAGCCTTGTGGCAACTAAGGGAACTGCAATATGAGATGAATGCTTCATTTCTCAGCTGAGATTTAGCACTCGGGAGCAGCCTTATTATCATGGCCCAAGGTCTTGCATCCACTATAATGAACAGAAACCTCCACACTAGTTTTCATGGCAAAGAGGAGTAGCACAGCATGGCCAGCTGTCACTGCCAAGACCACTAGCATGGTCTGGAAGTTTTACTCTCTGTCATTTGACATTTAAACACATCATTTCTGTTTCCTTTCTGAGAGATCCAAAAAAGGGCAGGATATTTCTGTATTTTACCTTTAAGCTCTCCAGTCCTAGGTAACAGTTTCCTTAAGCATGCATGGAAGCTCATGTAGGCAATACTTTCCCTTCTGCAGCCACAGACATTGGCATCACCCTCAGAAAAGGCAGCTCAACAGCTAAAATCAGTTCTAACATCTTCTTTCTGGGCTTTTTCCCTTCTCGTCCCATAGAAAGCAACTGCTCAAAGCAACAATTTCCTACCTGGCACACAGAAGCCTTAGGAACTTGCTGATATCGACTAAGGGCAAGAAAGTTGCTGTAATTGTTGAAGTCCATGACAGCTGGTAATTGTGATAAAAACAAAACAAACAAACAAACAAAAAAACCTCAATGGTAAGGGCTGTTCGGTGGAGTTAAAAAGTAAGTAGCAGAGTTTAAAATCTCATTAATACAAAGGCATGGCAGAGCAGAGTGCAAGCTGGCTGCCTAGTTGTATGGGACGTCCACTTCATTGAAAATCCTAATTAATTACCATTTGGTAGCTCTCTTGAGTGTAAGGATCTGTTAGATTAAAAACAAAATAACAATAAACTGGATAGGTAGCAACAATTTAATTTCTATGCATGCATTACACATAGGCAAACAGTAGTTCTGTGCTTGTACTCTGTATTTTTATAGGATTTTTCACTGCACATTTTGTTTAGGTCGAAGAACTTCTCTAGGACTGAATAGAAGACAATGTCTGGAATATCACTGTAAATGTAATGGACGGAGTAAATTGACAGCAGCTCCAACTAAATTACAGTTTAAAAGACAAGGGAAGGCTCAAGGGACATCAAACAAAGAAAACTCTAGCTGACCAGCGCTCAGGTAAAATTGAATTGGAAATGTTCCCTGACTGATTAACATAACAAAAGTCCCAGTGTTTAAAAAGAAAGTCATTCTGTAGAAATAAGAGGGGGAAAAAAAAAAGAAACTGATCTTCCTCCAAACATACAGTAGTTATCTTTAAAAATATACATTCAGAGAAGGATCTAAAATACTAGTGTGAATAAGGACTTTTTGAAGAGGTTTGTCAGAAAGATATAATTTTTAATAGAAGAATATGAATTGTAAATTTCTCCAGTTTCATTCCCTTAATTTATCACATATAAATAAGAGACAAATTACTCAAAAATTTCCAGTTAGAGTTCCATAAAATATATGAAGGGAAAAAGAGAAGTGGATCTAAAAATTAAAATGTGTGCACTGCTTTATTTCTGCAGGACAGCTGTGTGAAAACAGGTTTGCTTACAAAATGTAACTATTGAGTAAATCATTAACTCTTATTTAACATATCTGTAGACTTGCAGGGTCATTTAATATGTAACATAGGTATTTTTATTAGTGCCATCTCATGTAGACGTAAGAAAAACAGAGATGATAGACACTCATGTTTTAAAATCAAGTCTTTTCAACTGCATTTTCCTAGTTAGAAAAAAAAAAAGTTTTTATATTAAATCTGCATTATTTAAAGTATCTGCATACTTTAAATGGCAGTTTCAGTGCTCCTTTTGCTGGTCCTCTACTCTACACCAAGACTTTCTGAAACTACAGATCAGAGTGATCCTGAGACAGTACACATTATTGTAACAAACAAAAAGTAAAAGGGAATTTCTGTCAATTATAACATTTTTTCCCAACAGTTTGCAGAAACCAACAGGGAACAAGAGCAAGTAAATCAAAGAGGTCCTTCATAATGTTCATAACTTTCAAGTTCATAGTTTGGGGAAAATCTTGTCTTGCCACAGTACTGTCTCTAGGTGATTTTGTTTATCATCTCAAATTACTGTGTGACACTACACATTCCTCAGGCCTGTTGCTTTACTGGTGGTCAGAACCTCTTGAAGGGAGTTGCTGGCAGCTCTGAGACTAGTTCCATTCTCAAAATGTAGGAGTAAACCTTGCCCTAACTTCTCAGCTTGCAGTCACCATTGTGTCAACTGCTTTATGCAAGGAAATATAGGGTCTTGTCACTTCATCCTAAAGAGCTACTACTGAAATAACAGATTTCAGTCTTTTTACAGTATATTAGTTGTCAGATGATGGGTATTTTTTAAAGTCTGAATCCTTTTGTAGATCCAGGCTTGTGAAAAAATGAGTTACCAGTAGGAAGACTCAGAGCTTAGTTTAGGTTTATTAATGTCTCTTACTTCTTGTTGTTAGCAAGCTTCTGGTTTACCCAGGATCCCAAATGCACAACTCCACTGACAACAATGTTGGAAGCAGGTCCCTAGTAACTCAGTGAAGCCAGAAGGATGAATGTCCAAAAGAACATGAATTGGAGTAGAAAGGTAAAAGATTAACGTTTACATTGTTTTGCTGAAATACATATAAGATATAAAATGGAGGCCTAACAGGAACATTTCTTCTTACAATATATGAAAATGTTCTATTCTGTGAGATAAATAACAATAAAGAGATTAGGAATTATTATTAATCAGGATGGGGGACCTGTTATACCAGGTTAGCCTTTAGATTTTGTCTTTTTGCTTATGTGACTGTACTGCTGCCATACCTACTTGTTAAGAGTCAAGAGAGATGGAGGACTCAGAGGACCACAGCTGTGTGTCTGGGGAGCTACAGGGGAAAAAGCAGGGAACAGAAGTCTGTAGAAAAATAAGCTTTGTTAGTTGCACTCCTAACAGGAGTGCATGTTTCATTAAAATAAATTATTCTTAGCTTCCTCCACTTAACAGGTAGATAAGAAGGGTGAGAGGCAGTTGCTGGAATATAGGCGACTGGCACAACCAGACCCTCAAATTGCTCTTTCCCAACCTCCTGCGGCTGTTCCAGACAGGCACAGGCCTTCCACTGCATCAATCCAGCATCTGCCAGCCCAAGGTGGATGTCTCATATACCCTCAGGTTTGCAAAACTCTCCCAATTCAGCCATTTACACATGCCCAACATCTTCCACAAAATTGTTTAATGAAAAGCTACTTCAGAAGGTACAGGATGACGTTCAAATGATAGACTCCTTGGTTCTCCTGTTTAATAAGGTGATCATTCCTTCACAGAAGCCACACACACATACATCCTCAAAGAGACTTAATTTTCACTGAAAACATAGACTAAAACTCTGATTATAGTCATACACTAGACAACTGCAATTGACACAGCTAAGAGGGTCATAATCTCTCCATCATGCTGTAGCACTGAACAATCAAATTGCATGTTAAAGATAAGTTTAAAACATGAAATCTTCCTTTTAGGTGAGAATAGGGGTGCAGAATAAAAAGAAAATGAGATATCAAATGGTACAGTCAATTAATAAACTGTACTTTTCTATTAAGCATTTAGTCAATAGAAAATGGATTACAATTGATTTAAAATATTTTTTAAAGTGTGTGTGGAAGAAAGGGGTTGAAGGGAGGACACGGCTCTGTAGAACCAACCTGAGAAACTGGATAGAAGATCAAATCATGTGCCTGCTTATACAGAAGACAAGATAGCAAAGTCAAAAGTTTTAAACTGTTTTACTGTGCATGCATTACACAAGATATTTTGACTATGTGATGCATCTGTAAACCTGGGAGATCCTGAAAAATATCTTTTGTACAAAATCTTTGAAGGAAATGTTTATTTCATAAACAGCTATGACTCTGGTGCTTACATGCTGTACTGGTTTCATCTAAAGGATAAGGGGGAACCTTTTATTTTTTGCAAAGATATTGTCCTGAAATACCATTTTGAAGCAAGTTCTGTCTCAGGCTTTCACTCAGCATTTAGCTGGAAATATCCAGCTATGTACCTCTTCCATTTTCCAGAATTATTTCCCTCGCTCCAGAAAGATGCCCTTGCTTGGTGTCCAGTGCAGTGGCTTTGCAGTGGCTTTGAACTGGCTTTGAACTGTATTCAAGCAGACAAATTGTTCCAAGTCTCCAATTTGGTGACTTTGTTCAGGACAGTTCTGTGTCATCCTTAGTCTTGCTTTCACAAGATTTCATTTTCTGATCTACTTGTAGCAAAGCAGACAAACAAAGAAGTTCTTTTAGGGTCTGAATTATCACCATTTATTTTGGACAATGTTTTTGATGGAGGAGAATATGGTGGGTGCTTCTGCTGACATTTTGTCCTTTGGATACTTCCTAATACATACACTGAGCCTGCACTGGCATCCAGTAAGCCTGTAAATACTTGAACAGCAGAGCTAAACAATGAAATAGTTCAGACATCAATCACTCCCCTTAATTATGCATTTTCTACACAAATGCACTTTTTTTTTTTTCTGTTGTTCACAGAGGATGGCATGTGGGAAATGCAGGAAAGACAGTAGGCGATCTGTGTTAAGATGAGATCTGTTTGCCACCACCGCCTAGCTCATCACATCCATGTTGGAGGTATCATTTACCTTTAACAGCAGTGTATTTTAGAAAGTCTTAATTCACTTCTGTCAGGCAATCAGATTGTTGCAAAATATATAAATTCTATATACAAATACATCAGATGATGCAGCAGGCAATCACTGTGGTAATTAATCCCACATTTTTGTAGTTGAAGTAACAATTCTCATTTCAGGATAGAGTTTGAGTAAGAAGAGCCTATCTATATCTGTAAATGAATGATATCATTATTTTGGGAAATGAAAGTTTAAGCTCTGTAAAACATACAATCCCATGGAGATCTCAGCAGAGGAACTTGTACGTGCAGGTGTTTAATGTGATAAGGTACGTTACCATTTATCTGTGTACTTGCAGACAAATATTAACATAGTCATGAATTAAGCTTTTAATCCCTTTTATTATAAATTGAATATCTTTATTTTAACAAACATCAACAATGCACATTATTGTGCTCCAAACTATTCATTACTATTCCCCACAGTGTACCATTACATGATACGCCATAATACATGTGTTAATATAATGCCAAGCATCTGCTTGAGTATTCCATAGTATATTTCATTCTCTCCCTCTCTCTCTTTTTGTTTAAACAAAGAGGCAATCTCACAAAAGACACTTTTTATATAGGAAACCACACAGTCATTCAGCTTTATGCTGGAGAAGGACAGTAGCACAGTACGTGCCATTTTCTGATGATTCAGGTCCTGATTCTTAGTCTTCAGATTCCTTGACAGTAAGAAATAGGTTTGGGAGCAAAGGGGAGAAAGGGGTAGAGGTGCAGAGATGTATTGGACTGCTAGTACTCGGACAGGGTCACCAA
Organism: Anseranas semipalmata; assembly: GCA_013399115.1. NCBI lineage: Eukaryota > Metazoa > Chordata > Aves > Anseriformes > Anseranatidae > Anseranas > Anseranas semipalmata. Next base: position 482,383 of record VXAA01002207.1, on the reverse strand, counting down.
TACAATATCCAAATTATTAGTCACTGGCCTCTGGTGGCTTTCCTCAGAGCTGCAGTACCAAGACCTGCCAGTGGGCACGGTGCTGAAACATGGAGGGAGCAGCATTTACTCCAGTGAGTAACACTACTAACTTCAGAATTCCTCAGGAAAATTAACGTCAGGTTATTTAGGTGAGTTCTGTTCACTGAAAGTCATGGCCACAGAGCTGATGCACGTATAACCACAGATCAGAATTTTTATTAAAGAAATGCAAGCAATGCTAGCTTCACAGCTTAACTGAAAAAAAAAAAAAAAAAGAAAAAAAGATTTCTCTTTAAAACCCATGGAAAACTGAAGGAAAAAAAAAAATGATATTCATTGATGAAAAGACACAAAAACCCTCCCTCCCCCCCAGAAAAGCAAAACATAACAAAACAGAACAGACAAAAACAGATGGAAAAATAACACCACCAGAACTGGAATTATGAAGAAAATGAAGCAGCAGGACTATTATTTGTTATGTCCCATGACCGCTGTCAATCATTTCCCAAGACAGCTGACAATAACTAGAAAGACATGGACTTGCTATGTGACCTTCTTTAAATAAGCCAGATAGAGTTTCACAGTACACAAAAGTGGGGGAAAAATAATTATT
>VXAA01002207.1:457026-481470 GCA_013399115.1 Anseranas semipalmata | reverse complement strand
AAGGAAAGGAAAGGAAAGGAAAGGAAAGGAAAGGAAAGGAAGAGAGCAGTGTTCAAATTGTAGTATGAAAGTAGTATTGTAAGAAAAAAATAAATAATAAATACTTAATTTTGATCAAAGACGTGGCTTGTGTTTCAGCCTCCCCAGAAAGTCTTATACTGAAAATACTATGTTAGTAGTAACATTTGATAACTGCAGTTCCTCTGTGACTTAAACTACCAACTCCAGTCTTGCAGCTTTTTTGATTTTTAAAAGAAATGTAAAAGGATTCAAAAAAAAATACTTGGAGCCCACCAAAACATCCAAACAACGTTACTGCTGTAATAGAAAGTGGTGCATTTCTGTCTAAGCAGCTAGCTAGCTTGCTTGTTTTCATTTTTTGTAACAACTGTTTTTCTTCTAGTCAAGACTGTTAACAAAAATGACTAATGATTGTTACATTAAATGAAAGGTTGTTGTTCCAAATACATTATCCCAGAGATCTTGTCAATTACTGTAAAGGAATTCTGCTGAAAACATATTCCAATAGTTCAAATAAATTGTAGCTAAGCAGGAAGAAAAGGGAAAATGGATTATAGTACATGGGTTCTGTTTTAAAAGCTGTACATTGAGTTTAAACAATTCAGTGTAATCTTCATTATCCCCCAAAAAGCCTTTTGATTGTTTTATTCCTTCAAATGTGCCCTATTTAAATATTTTTCAAGCTTTACATATGGTATCTATGTTATTAGCTCTGTAAAGTGTTTACATGAAGTCTCAAAATGCAATCCTCAAGGCACTGTAATTTACAGAGAAGCTAACACTGTCATAATAACATCTTTATCCTACAACATATCGCAGCTTAAAGTAATATTGCAAAGTCAAACAAATCCCATTAAAGAAAACAGAACAACTAGCAATAAAATTGCAGTATGCTGAATCACCCTTGCGAGAGCATTGTGGAAGCCAGGCTGTGAAAGGGTGGTAAAGTAGAACAACAAAGCAAATGATGGGGATGGGAAACAAATAGATTATGGACCTTGTTAAAAGTTAAATATAGATCCTTTCACCCCTAGGTCAGAGGCGAGGACAGAGCCAGACCTCTGTACGTAGTAATTAAAGCTTTTTGGAGGCTTCTGTGGAACAATTCAATGGCCATGCTAAGTCCAGAGCTTAATGAGGAAGTATGTATTTTCTGCATTACAAGGAACAAACCTTTACCAGAACAAATAGCAATAACGAGTAAATACAGAACTTTGTTCTTGCAGCTGCTAGTCAGCTCTGCTCAAACTGCAACATTTTAAAGATTTATTGAGTTTTGTTTGCAAATAAAGCAGCTGTCCCAGTGCATGCAAACAATTAGCAGCAAAACACAACTAACAGTGCATGGAAATTATCAGGTCAGAAAATACCTGGTATAGACCCATGGCTCTCAGGGGAATAAATGGGATTTCCTGTCTATTTTCTTCTATGTAGTCACATCACTTCTAATGGGGTACTAACAGTGCCTTCCTCTCCCCCTAGCATTCTGTGAATTGATATTCTTATCACCTCAGGTTGGCTCACCACATTATTCACTGAACCCTCTGTAAAGCATTAAAGAAAATTACTTCAAGATAATTACCACAGGAGAATATTCAACATGTTTTCTCAAAACTTACGTACTGGGTAAAGTCTTAGTTCCAGTGAAAGTTTTGCCATTGACTCTGGAGAGTCCATGATTTTACTCTCTTGCTATTTATGTGCATGTTAAATGATTGATACAAGTCTCTTTGTATATGAAACCAATTTCATGGTTTCTGAAGCCCTGAGATACACCCAAATGATCCTAAAAATTCAGAATTTACTCTATCCCCATCTCTACCAAAATTTCTTTCAAATGTAAAATATCCATCACTGTAGTGATTGCAATATAGAAAAAAAAACTAATGTTATGAATATAAATGATTCTTTTTCACTTAATTTGAAAAAAATTGGAAAAAAAAAAAAGATGCCTTTGAATGTAAACAACAGTAACTTTATAACAAGCACTGCCAGATATAGAGGACTGCAGATCAGCTTTTTAACACGCTCATAAGGTGCTCTCTTAGTTATTCCTTCTTCAAAGTTGTTGGTTTTTCTTTGTTTGTTTGTTTTTTTGTTTAGATTTGGGAAGTCAAAACAAAACCTAGCTGTTTTGAGAACCTACAGCTTTCTCGTTTTTAAACAGTTATTTGCTCAATTTGTTGAAATGTTTGGTGAAGGTGACCTTCTCTGAAAATCAGAAATAGAATGTGGACAAATTGTTAAAAATTGAATTAGACTAAAGTGGTTATTTGAAACAGGAAATGACATATTTTCTGGTTTTGCACAACTCCAAGTACTTTATCAACACACTATAAGCAACAAATTTATGATCATGTTCAACTATCTCAGATACTTACCTCAGATACTGAACAATCTAAAGACCCTTCTCTGAGCCTTGTGACATTATTAAATTTTCTTCATTTTCCACATTTTCCATGTGAAGGAGACCCCTCAGACACAGATATTACCACAGTCAAATAGCCTCTGAGATGAGAAAAGCAATGAAATGTCTCACAGAAAAACAAACAAACAGAGAAACAAAACACAACACTTAGAAAAATCCCTTCTCTACCCATTTCCCTACACAAAAAGAGAAGAAACAAACTAATAAATCCCCAAAACACACTGCTTTTAACTAGAAAATGTATGAGATCATGGCTATGGGTTCAAAGGTGTTGAAATTCATACAAAGTTTTTCCTCCTTCTGCAACTATTTCCAATCCATACTTTCCCCCACCATCAACATATAAGCAAGATAACCTATAACACCTTCATGCTTAAACAACTCTTTTTAGAAAACCACCTCCAGCCAATAGATAGCAAATGCAAAGGCTGGAAATAAGCTTTCTTCTGTCAAAATGAACCCAAAGACACGGAGTGTGTCAGACCAGGACATGAAAGGAACAAATTTAAAGCAAACAAATACATTTTACAGAGAAAGAAAACTTTCATGACCACATGATATCATTACATAGTCTTATGTAAAAATGAATATTCTAGTGCAACAATATTACAGATTTGTAGGGAGGTATACCTTCATCCTTTTTGTATGTGTTTTAACTAGCAGTGGTGATCCTGCAGTCAGCAAAAAACAGACCTCTGCTGTATCACAAATATCACGTAAAGTCCTCAGTGCAATTCCTAACACATCAGGAATATGCTTGTGCATATGTCAAGGAGAAACCACCGTGTAAAATGTTATGGACATTCCAGGGACACTGCTGTCCCAAGGCACCCCTTAGAGCACGCTCTAATAAGGAGGGCACAAAGATGAACCAGGCTCTTTCTCCCTTATTACAATGGATGAAACACAAAACTATCCAATGAATTTTAAACTAAATTCACTAGAGCAGTAGTTCCATTTTTTTTCCTATTTATGGACCTTAAAAACTCCTTAGCAGAGACTGTCTCAAGTTCCTTCATATGTATAGGTTGTTACTGAACTTAATATCAGCTTAATTTTTTTTTTCTTAGTCATCTTTTTTGGTCCTTGAAGAGTTAGGCCAAAATTTGCCAGAGAGCAACAGACCTGAAGTTAGAAGCAAACTGAAAAGCAGTTATATTTGTTCTATCTTCAGCAAACAACAGGTCACATGATTTCTTCACCAAGGCTTTCATTGCTGAGCAAAGATATATGAGATAGATACCTTATTTTGATCTAAGGACTTAAATCTACTATGCCCCTAAAAGCCTTTCACCAGTAGAAAATTATCAATTAAAAAATGCATTCTTTTGTCTGCAGTCAAAATCCGTCTAAGCTGTGCTTCTAGCTACCTAGACTATTTATGCTTTCACTTGATAATTTAAATTTCCTTCTTCATTGAGAGATATTCCTTCCATTGTAAATAGGCACCATACGTCCATAGAATAACAGAAGATCTAGACCAGTAATTCTGAAGGACAATAGTTGTACTACAAGAGTGTCAAGAGGAAGTCAGTATGGGTTAGATTATTTTGACATTACTATAACAGAATTATCTTTATTCCCTTTTCCTATCAGTGCAGTGTCAAGAGGAACAAGCCAATACTGCAGCAGTAAGATGAAAACTGCTGTCATAGCACATGGTAAAACATTGTCAACCATCCCAGTTTAAGGATGTGAAGCAAGACAGGTGAGGAAGCTAATATTATTCCTCATTTTACAGAGTGAGAACTGAAGGGCACAAAGATCTGCTCAAGGCAGTCTGCAGGTGCCAGGACTTCCCAAGCCTCCTAAATCTTATCCTTTTTTGTCAACACAGGTTCTTCTCATGTTATTCTCCAATTTATCTTCCCAAATATATTAATCTAAAATTTTAGAAAAATAATGTTTGCAATTCATTCTTGGTCTGTCACTCAGCTCTGAGTAGTTTGTTGTGAAAATATTGCATGTTCAGAAGTCCAGCCTGCTTTGAAGACAACCCTTCTACATAATGTACCTCTTGGCCATTACCAGTATAGCACACAGAGGCTGTGGAAGCTCTGCAGCTAGCCAGGGAAAGAACCCTAATTCTAAACACTGCAGTTATGAAACAAAAATGATTAATTTGGCTTTACAAATCACTCCTCTGTGCCACTTGTCACATCTTAACTAGAGGTATCCTGAACTTTCCATTTGCAAAATGACATTCAGACATGAACTAATTAATCCTGAATTGGCTCCCTGATGTGAAGAAGTATTGTAAGTTATTATAGCCCCTTTACTGACAGAGGAAACTGAGACACAGAAGTTGGGAAGCTCAATGACAAAGCATGACAGAGCAGTTTGAGATTAGGCTGCATGATTCCTGGTGCTAAGTACATAGAGGTTTACAGCATTGATTTTTCTTCGCAGAGACTTTCTGAATGACACACCAACAGAATTAGGCCCGTCTTTCAACAGAATACGCTGTATTGTTTTTTCTTATAAAAAAACATAGAATGAAAAAAAACAATTTACCAAAACAGAGTAGGATCTGTATAATACACCTTGGTTCAGGAAGATGTGTACTGTACTTAACTTAAAAAATCTCACAGAGCCAAAGTACATTTTTAAATAATAAACAATCTGAACTGGCTTAAACACTAATAAACAAAAAGACTTTAGGCCATACTCATATTAAACTACTACTGTGCCATCAATAAATGAAAATCAATTGAAATCAATTTAGCCAGGATAAAAGTCCCCTTCCCCTGCTGCAGCTCATCTGGTGTGCTAACAGCTCCCAGTGATGAAACAGGTGCTTGTAAATTAATTAGCCTACTGAAACACACCTTAAAATGAATTTCCCAGAACACCCTGGCAGTGAGCCATCCTGGTCCCACGAGCTGATCAGTGTTCTGTAAATATTGAGATTTGATAAAGTAAACGCTACTCTGGCAGCAGATGGTTTGGAATGCTCTGTTGACATTGCCTGCGATTACTTGGATATGAAGACTTTGCTTCTCACAGACCTCCTTTGGGAGCCACTGGAGGACTTGATCCCCTCTCCAGCTATTTGCCTTCTAATTGAAAATCCTTATTCCCAGATGGAGCATAATGCTGCTGCTTCAGGCGTCTAGCTCTGCACTGCTTGACTGTTGATACATGGGTAATTGCTTTCAGTAATGCAGGTTAAATGTGACATTTAGTGCTTAATAAAAATTATCAAGGCCAAAGCCGTTTATCATTCTTACACTTGGGCTGTCAGTTCTAAAGGAATTTTCAATTCATTTGAATTCTTGCTTAAGAGGTGAGCACCTCCTCCCTGGGAGAGGGGGAGAAGCTGAAACCAAACTTGGGCATTTTTCTGCTTTATTTCTAAGATTTGTTTGCTAACAAAACCCCTTTAAAATTAGCCTATCAAATATGGCAACTATCTGCCTTTGTACCTAGCATGTTGGTGAATAATATATAATCAGCAGCCGCTGTGTACACAAAGCACATAAAACAGATGCACCACACTGCACCTTCTGTGGGTGGCTGGAAGCCGAAAGTTATTCCCCTTGTAGCGTCATAAAGAAATGAACCTGAAAGGAAATGGACTCTCTTGAATCGAGTCATTTCAACTTCATGGTGTTTAAAACATAAGGAGAACAAAAGCTTCCATGGTAGGCTCAGCAGATCTTCTTCCCTGAGAACATTTGGGATAGTTGCTGCAGTGCTTTGTTTTTCTTTTTTTTCTTTTTTCTTTTTTTTTTTTTTTTAATTATGATCACTCCTACTGTGGCAAACAGACTAATATTCTTGTTAAAGATTGGTGACTTGATAAGAGGGTAAGGCTGCAGTCCACGAGGCTTACAAGGAACACATTTAAAATTAGGGTACTCTGAAATCTGCCGACTGAACAGTAACAATGCAACCACATCCCTGATTTCCAGTCACATTATCTGAGGTTTACAGACATGACCTGTGGGGAGAGTTTACCAATCTTTGAGTTTAGGCATAACTACGTGCATTGGCAGGCAAGCATTTTCTTCTCCCAGAAGTTTATTCTCTAATTTAGAGATGGAATCTTCCTTCTTCTAACTCCTGCCCAATTTTTCCAGATGGTTGAAATAAATATCTAGTTAACTAACCAAAACCCTCATCCATCATCTTTGGAAGGATCTTTAAGACATCTCTTAGGTTAGACTGTTAGACTTCATAGCAGTCTAAAGGGAAAGAGATACTCTGTCCTCTGTGCATCAGCCAGTTTGAGAGAGACAGGAACATAGGAAAGCTTAAAAGGAGATCAACAGTTAGAATGGGGTGCCCATCTGCATCCTTCAACTATGATCCTTACCATAAATTCCTTTCATCCCACATTTTCTGAACAGTCTTCAGAGAAGTTCTCACCTGCCTACCACACAACAGTTAGTGTGATTACGGAGTTGCATTCCAATATTTCAACAGCTGTTCTCAGAGAACTTCAACTTTGTGAACTTCACCTGCATAACTAAATCTGATCTGAGTTTGAATAAAAAGACACATGCATTATTACTCACATTATGACCATAAAACAGAACCCACTTCTCATATTTGCTGAAGAAATAATATCTTTTAGCAATAACGACAGCAACAAAACCCAGAAAATTAATCCATATGGTGGGGGTATGCAACTTTGTCCCTGCATTTCATGTTATTTGGAGGATACCTTCAGACACTGTATCTATGCATCCAGTGTAATGTATTTTCAGTTTTAACAACTAGAGAAAATTTAGGCATACTTGTGAGTTGGATGGGCTGAAAGCCAATCAGGTTAAGAAAATGATACCGGTAATTCATGAAACTGGTATATATCGAGATATATTTCTGCAGATTCTGTCACTGATGTTATTAACTTTAAGGTCATAACCTATCGCTGACCATTCAATTTTTATAAGTTCCATCTTCTCCTTTTGCATGAAGCTCTTATTTTCTTCCTTGTTTATTTCATTTTGTAAAGCTCAGACTTCTTTTTCTGTATCTCCATTGCAACCAATAATTCGTTTTCTCAGTTTCCAGTGTTCAGTGTCTCTCACATTTCATTCTTCATAGTAGATTGTTTGCCTCATCAGAGAAAATACAAGAATTTTGCCAATACAAGCTTGGCTTTGCCTTAGAACAACCCTTGTGAAACTGAATTTCTCCCCTTTTAAGAAAATTGACGTGTGCCTACCAGACATCCCATGTAAGACCTTGGCAACTGAGAGCAGAATATTCATTTCAGCTAAATGTGGAGTCCAAAGACACTAACACCTTGTAGGTGTCTAACTCAGGGGATGTGTCTATACCCTCTCCACCCACCTCTTTTTTCAAGAGCAGCCAGAAGGAGGTCCATTTGGTTTTAACATTCATAATGTGGTGTCAGTCTCCTTCATTTGTAGTAAGCTTGTGGTGTAGGTTTCCCCATAGAGATTCTGCACAGCTGTAACATGTACAGTGCCTCCAGTCTGACTTCTTCTCTAGGAGTACCTATCTACACAACACTGTGTACACATACCTACACTTGGAGTTACCCATTTTGAATGAACACAGAATACTGGATCCAGGAAATTCAGGAAAAAGCATAGAAATAAGTATTTCCCCTTCTTATAAAAAAACAAACAAACAAAAAAAAAAAAAGACAAAGAATCTCTGCCATGTTGTCCAAACAGAGGTCCAGGACAGACCCCAAATTTAGAGAGAAATCACATGGATTTCTCAGCACTCCTACAATTATCTACTATACTTCCTAAATTACGAGGATTGAATTTAGCAGAAGATTATTTGCTGTAGATACTTTTCTCTTTTCCCTCTCTGCTGGAATACCATATATTAGGAACTCCTCTGGGGAAAATAACTTTTAAAAAAATATAGTGGATGCTAAGTAACTTAATGGATAATAAAATGCCTTGTGCTTCTGGGACTCCTATTTAAAGACCAACCTGATGTTTTATGTAAAATAAGTATTGCAATCTTGGGACCTCACCCTGCATTTCTTTAGGATTGACTACAGGTAAAGCACTTTTTCCCCAATAAGAGCACACATCTCTAGGAGTCATTAACATGCTCCCACAGGACAAGTGGCCTTTCTTGCTGCCCCCACCCCACCCCCAAAAGTTACTAAGTAAAGAATAGTAAAAAGAAAGTCAGTAACGAAGTTGAATGCCTCTTTACCACAGAGACAGTGGTGCTAGAGTACAGACTCAGTTAGTTAAATGTAACAATAAGAACTGTTTTGTATAAAGAAATACTTTCTGTCCTCTCACCCAAAGTATGAAAAATTACCAATTTACCAATTAAATGCATTTATTCTATTGCATATAAGCCCATTTATGACGATGTAGACTGTTCATCTGCTTTATTCTGCATTGGAATAAAACACTATTATTCTATGCATTCTTCTAACATGGATGTCAAGACTTTTTACAGGGGTTTCAACTATCTTCAGAAACAGCTGGTAGAAATCTGCACAGAAATCAAAGAAGCAAGCTACACAGTGCATATTATCCATCTCTGTGAGAAGTGATGTGATTATCAGAGAAGTACCAGCTCAGACCTTCCAAAGTGTCTGAGGATATCTAGATTCAAATCCAAAGCTGTACAAGAGCTGGAAGCACCAAAGATGAAGAGCACTTGGCCCCGGGAAGGAGCCCTCATACCATTCTCTGGATAACTGTATACAGGGTACTGTTATCATCTGTAAAGACAGCTGTATCTAACCATAAATATTGGGGTAGAAGCTCATTTTCAACAAGCACTCAGGGGCAGGCAAAAAATATACATACTACCAGGTACTCAAATAGAAAAATATATGTCAGCCTTCTTTTGCTACTTCCCTCCCTGTTATACAGACCCATCTTACTGTCTTGAGATTAATATCCTTTTCTCAGAACAACCTATCCTGGTGATCTGTAGAGAAAAAGTCTCACGGTGACTGGGCAGGGGAAACTGAAAGTTCGAAGTGAGAACCAGTTACTTCTTTGTCCTTAGAACAGTGCCAGAAGATTAAAGTAGGTGGTCATGGGCAAGCAGAAATCCCAGCACACTTGCTCAAGTTTGAAAAAAACAGTTACTTCAAACATGGAAAAAAAAAAAAAAAAAGATGAAATGCAGAAGAGATGGTCATTTATATTATGTGATCATCGGTGTATTGTTTGCAGAAAGAACTCAGTAAAACTCGCACTCTCCTAACACACAAGAGAAAATTACTGCATAAAATTCCTACCACTCTAAAGAAAATACTCCTTTTGCCTCATTTCTCCATGTACTCAGTGATCACAGCCCTGATAAGTTAAAAAGAATAAATGTGGGAAATGTTCAGAGAACGGCAAAGCATTCTGACAATGAGAGGTCCCACTTTGGCAGTCTTGAAGGAGTTTGTGGAAGAGCCAGCTGCAGGGCTGGCAAGGCAGGCAAAGGCAAGGACTACCTTTAGTGCACTAGGCAGCGATCTGGAGCTGCTAATGTTATTCAGGGAAGACACATTTGAAATCCCAAGGAAGTTCATTACAAAAGAGGCTTGATTGGGGGAAGGCAGTCAGTTGGAAAACGATATTTCAATAGAAGTCATGTATATCTCCCCTGTGTGAACTTCTTTTTCTGGAATTTAAACATTGCTTTGAATTCAAGCTCAGTTTAAATATGGCTAGCAAGATTTGAGGTGACAGTTTCCTCAGCTCTAATTGATTACAAGTTTAAATGGCCTACTTTGGTCCAAAATTTTGTTCTCTTTCTAGCCATGGTACAAATAATGACAATCCCTTGTATTAACATTCATTGGCCTCTTTCACAGTTGTATGTGTTTGAGCCAGGAGTATCACACACACAGCTGTGAGAAGTCCTTGTGACATATTGTCTGCTTTTATGTTTTCATCTACTATGATCAAATCCTCTGAAAAATCCACAGATCTCTCTGCTCCAGGTTTAGCTTGTAAGAGTTACCTTCTAATTTCCCTTATCAGCTTTCCTTGAATGTAACCCCAAAACTCCTGTGCTTTAGTCTTTATTTTCCATCTTTACTTTATTAGACTTTATTCTCTGTCTTAAGATTGTCATACTTAAACCTTCTTTTCACCTTCTTTTGCTTTTAATTTAAATGTCTTTAAGCAACTTCAATCTCTCTCCAGTTTGGAAGTATGTTCTGGCCTATATGTCTCATTCAACCTCCAGAAAATTACTTTCAGGATTCCTGTCTTCTGGGGTTTCCAGATGCTGATCTTCTGATTTATTCATCTTGCAGTTTGTCTGCACCATAACTCTTTTTTTAAAATTCCACATGCACACAGCCTGCATATTTTTTTTGTTAGATCTATAGTATAATATACACGTGTGATCCTAATTAGTAATATAGGGTATGTATTACACTGTAGTGTAATACACATACACCTGATACACCTAATAGTGTATGTTAGGTGCCTGTAATGATACTTTATACATGATGGTATAATATAGATTGCCCTGAGTACTAGACACTTGTTCACATTCCAGCACAAAATTGCATCAGGTTGAGATCTCAAGCAAAAGTGATTAAGACAGGATTTAAATTGGGAAAAAAAAAAAAAAAAAACAACTTAAATCACCATTTTCTTTTATTTTTATTTTTTGAGTCTGTGCCTATCTCCTGATCAACTGCACTTTTGGCTCCCAACATGCAGACTCCATGAACTCCCGTATTATCAGCCTCATCTACCCAATTACAGAACCAGCTTTGACAGTGTAAATGAAAAAAAAAAAATTAATTTGTTATTAATGACTCAACTCTCTTTAAAAAGAACACAAATAACTGGTTCTTAAACTAGGAGAAATTTTACAGACCCCTTTGATGACAAAACACTTGTTTATAAATATTTTGTTCAACGCAGCCTTGACAACAACATTTTCAAGATTATCTACCAAAGCTGTATTATGAGAGAAGATACTTTTATGTCTATACACTGAGCTGGCAAAAGAATGTTTGACCACTAGTTTTGATTCTTTTTCATAGAAAGCAAAAGCACACTGTTGATGCAGTCCTCTCACGGACTGACCACCATTAACAACCAAGCCACTGCTGACAACATGCCCCTCTAAAATTACTTTAAAACTAGCTTTGGAAAGTGCAGATTTTATGCCAGGAGGTACTGCATTTCTTTCTGCAGAAAAATCATTGTGAAGAACAAAATGCCATTCTTCACAACTAAAATATAATGTAGTAAAAAATATAGATGCTTTATTTAGCTGATAGGTTTCCTCCTTAGACATTCTTTCTGGCCATCAATTAGTACAAATGGAATGACAAAGAGATGATTATCCAACACAATTTGTGAATCTGTTTCTGCAACTATTTTATGATGAAATAAAATTATGTTTGAGGGCTTTCTAATTCAGCGACGATTGGAAAAGTTGCTAAACCTGTTTTGAAACAAATATTTCAAATATAAAAAAATAAATTAGAGCTTTTCTACTGCCAGTTAAAGCAGGAGTTTGGTCTTTTATCATCATTAGTTCCTGACTGTTTTTTATGGTGTTTCAGCAGATGTTGTATGAGATCTTAAGGACTGTAAAATGATTCAAAAATCTAAATATTCTTTAAAAGCTAAATATAGTTAATACTCTTTAAAATCTAAATGCTGCTATATAAATATATATATATGCTATATAAATGCTGCTATATAAGAAGGATTACAAAAATTTGAAAAGAGTGTTAGTTATCTTTAGTCTACCTTAACAGTATATAAATAAAATTATTCATTCCTGTGATAAAATAAGAAGTTATTAATCAAAAAAGACACTACCCAAGTAGGTTAATTATGTGGTCAGTAGAATGAAACCAAGAAAAGAGAGTATTTTTTCTAATCTGGAAAGGTCTGTCAACAGCAAGTGCTAAACAATATCCAAAAGGAAAAATAGTTTTGTTTTTTTGGCAGAAAAAGAATATAAAACTGTTGTTGTAAAGTTATTTAATGAAATAATTCCTATACATATTCTGCTTTAAAATATGACTATATCTAAAATGCTGCATAGGACTATTAAGACGGGAAATACATTTATTCCATTAAATGACACATGCAAGTTCAGAATTATCATTTTAATTATAAGTCCCTATCCAAAGATATAACTGATTATTTCTGAAATCCAGTAGAGGCTGAAGTTTCTAGTATTACAATAAGCCAAATCCAGGTAGGCAGTAAACAAGCACAGAATATGTTGGATTTATGTCCTGATCTTCCACATTTATTAATAATCTATTGAGATCAACTTAAAATGTTTTGGGGAGAGGATGTTTATCTTTACACTACAAAAAAAAAAAAAAAAAAATTCATTTTGGAAGGACAAGAGAAAATGATAGAGAAAAATGAAGTGCTTCTTCAGAATTGAAGAAGCCTGGCACGCCCACAGAAGTTATACCAAAATAAAAGACACAGGGAGAGTATCTGTAATGTAGTGAATTTGTAAAGACAATTCCTTCCTCCCTCTGGAAAGACTTCAAAAACTCCCATATTTTCAAGGGAAATCCAACCAATGCTGAGAAACTAAATAAAATTATGCATCCTTGTGATAAAATAAGAAGTTATTAATCAAAAACAGACATTATCCCAAGTAGGTTAATTGTATGGTCAGCAGAATGAAACCAAGAAAAGAGAATATTTTTCCTAATCTGGAAAGGACTGTCAACAGCAAGTGCTAAACAATAGCTGAAAAGGAAAAAAAATATTCTTGGCTTTAGATTTTCACCAAGAGTTTGGACAGGCTAAACTCAACAGAGCAAGCACTATTGCTGTGCTTGCAGTACATTAACCACTTCCATCCTGAATGAAAACCCAAGTGTAACAAACTGCTCAGGTTCAGAGTTGGGTTCTAGTAAGGTAACTTTTTTTTAGTGTGCTGATCTTACATCAGAAATGAGTGACTTCAGAGCACCAGACTGCAAAATGACAGTAGAAAGAACATAAAGCAGGAGCCAGGAACAAATTTTAAGACAGCGTGATGGGTATGGTTACATAAGACAGTCATTAAGCCAGACCCTAAAGGAAGTTAAGAACACAGAGAATATAAAACAAAAAGATCTGGAATATCTTTAGCATACCTGAGCAAATTCATTCTTAAGCTGTCACAGACAGGGGCTTATCCTCAGCTGTGGCAAGAGAAAAAAGTACAGAAAGGTGAAGAAAACAAAATATTTGGAGGAATCAGAGTAAGTGAATCTGAAGTGTATATTTGCCATTTGGAAAACAAGAAATAACGATACAGTCTAAAAGTCATCTAGAGTTAAAAATGAGCTTGTTTTAAGATATATTCTGCAAGACCAACACATATTCACATCTATCAAAATTATTTTTGTTGTCTACCCTGACCTCCAGACAAGTTCAAATGTGTAATTTGCCTGTTAGTAATAGCTGTGTGGTTCAAAATACTGGATTTTTGATTCATTTAGTTGTTAGGATTTTTCATGTTTGACATAAAAAGAAAAAATGTTGAGGAAAAATTTGGCTTTAGAACTAACAGTACAGATAGCAAAACACCAACAGCCTCTTTACTCACATTGTCTCTTCAGCAGAAATATATTTACAGAGTTTAAAGACAGGGCAGAGAGGTATCTCTGTCCAGCAACAGAGATGAGCAGCTCAGGACAGACAAGGCATACTACAAGCAGTATACAAAAAGTTTTGTCTTGATATTCATCGAGACCTATAAAAGTATGCACCTTTTCTTCAGGTATTGAATATGTGGAGAGTCTTGCGATGTACTTAAATTCCCCATGAACAGTCTAATAACCAACCTAACCATGAAACTTCAATATGTTGTGTTAACCAATTTCAAATTTATGTCAATTTGCACATGTTGAGTCCTCAGGTTGGATATCAGGAAAAGGATCTTCACTGAGAGGGTGGTCGGGCACTGGAACAGGCTCCCCAGAGAAGTGGTCACAGCCTGCCAGAGTTCAAGGAGCACTAGGACAATGCTCTCAGACACATGGTCTGATTTTGGGGTGGCCCTGTGTGGAGCCAGGAGTTGGAGTCGATGATCCTTGTGGGTCCCTTCCAAATCAGGATATTCTGTGAGTCCATGATTCTATTTTCTCCG
Source organism: Anseranas semipalmata (assembly GCA_013399115.1). Taxonomy (NCBI): domain Eukaryota; kingdom Metazoa; phylum Chordata; class Aves; order Anseriformes; family Anseranatidae; genus Anseranas; species Anseranas semipalmata. The sequence continues at coordinate 466,979 of VXAA01002207.1, read as the reverse complement.
ATTCTAATGATTAGACACTAACAAATGCATTGTAGCACTAAATATTGCTAGCACAATACTGACTATGTCACTGCTGGAGAATTGCTGTTTCCACTGTGGAGAGCAGACTGCAGCAGCTTTACTGCACTATACATTTTCCAACCTGTGCTTGTTTCTGGATTTCCGTACACTGTCTCTCTTCCAGACTTGATCAGCCTTAAAGTTATCAAGAGCTACTTGAGGTCTTCGCTGAGTCAGAACAGATCTTTGGGGTGAGGAGTGACACCAGCAGAATGTGAGCCGTCACAAGTCCAAGCACTGCAACATCACAGAGCAACACCTAATGCAAAAACCAGGAAGGGGTCTTTGACAGAGGGAGCTGCACAAATCTGAGTTAATGCAACAGCTGACTATAATTAAAGCTTTATGTTTTGAAACAAAGAAGACATTTGCAAAGGAGCCAGATCTTTCCTGGTGTGAACTTGTCCTGAGGAGCCTCTGGGACAAACGATGCTCAGAGTTAAGGCTTACGTGAAGACCAAAGGAATGAACACCTAGAAGTGAAGCAGATGGCAACAGCACTACTTATTACTTCCAAGCTCTAGAAATGTGAACACGAGGATGGAAACTTATGGTCATCTCAGCCATGTAGTTCCTAAGTTTGAGCTGTAGCTCATCTTCTAAAAATAACGTTTCCATGTATACCATTTTTCTTTTGTTTTTGGGGGGTGCTTTTTAAATCTCAAACTGTTCTCTGCTCCTCATTCTGTCTGCATTGGTTTACTCCCTGTCTTTCTCCCTCACTTGTCTTCTCTAATTTTCTCTGCCACACATTCTCCCTATCATCTCCAGCAGTCTTTTTGCTGCAGGTTCTGCTTCCCCAGTGCAGTATTTGTGCAGCACAGTGCAGAGAAAATCAGCAGAAGTCTTCTTCTGGCCTTTGCTCATCAGTCCTTGTCATCATGGCCATGCAGCTGCCTCAGTTGTTGGTGCCCACTTGCCTCCAGGCAAGTCTGGTGGCTGGTTCCTCCAGACCTTCTCTGTACCTGATAGAGAGAAGCTGCTGCTCGGACATGCCTCTGGCTCAGTAGGAATCCGAATTGGCTCCTCTGAATTAATGCTCTGGAGGAAGCGCTTGCTCTATCCTTACTCTGTCTATAGGGTGAGTACAGGTAGATGATCCAGCTACGCAAAGTCCTTTCAGCCTCTAACTGCTGATTCTCCCTTTCAGAGAACCAACCCCACATGGTAATAACACACCAAAATCTCATTAAGGATCTACCCTTTGTAGAGTATGGTAGAAACCAGAAATCCAGCACATCAATTTTTGTAGCCAGAGAAAGATGAACAATCTTGGATTTTTATCCTGGGTTTTCTGATTAGTAGGTTCAAAGACACAGAAGTGTCTTCCATATGGAAAAACCTCCAGCTGTTCCAGATATACCTTGCTTTTAAAAAGTAATTATTTCTAAAACTGATTAACCAGTTTTCTACCACAGTTCACCTGCCCAATCTAAAAGTGCTATTTTGCTGAAAATATTACACAGCTCTCTTACACGTAATAAATCAAATTATTAGGAAACAGAGAATAATGTGCGAGTCTGAGAGTTTCACAGAGCTATTATCTCAAATGTTTTTTTATCAACATACATATGATAATATTTTAAATAAGTCTGTAGTAGCTCATAATAATGTTTTCAATATTTTTCAGTAATGTAGAATTAAAATAAGTGATTTCATTACATTCTTCTCTTTCTCAAGAATGCACAACTTTCTGAAATCTTCGATGTTTTGATTTGGGAGAGAGGGGAGTTTACTTATCCTTTAAGTCCTAAGTTCAGACCAAGGAGGATTTTTGCAAAGTTTGAGTACTTCTCTTTCAATAGAGTTTGAGCAATCATAGCCTAGCGACTGTGGATTGCAGGTCTGTGCTGGCACTCAGGCCATAGAGTCAGTACACATAAACCATCACAGAGAATTTGGGCTATCATGCTTTCCAGTCAGTTAAAAATTGGTCAAACGTCTTTTTCATCTTTTGGATACAAAGACTAAAGTGCAGTGTGTCTTTACAATTTTTTTATTTTTTATTTTTAAGGAATTATTCTGCTTTAAAAATGAGTGTCTTAGGAATGTCTAGTTACAATAATTTAGAAATTATATCCTTCTTAAAATTACTTTTGTTATGATATTTCACTGTTTTTAGAATGTCTTACCAAGCAACAGAATTATGCATGTGTTCATTTATATTACACCTCAGTAGATTTTAGAGTGTTATTCTTATGGTATTCTGGCATCATGTGTGTGATATTTAATTATTTGGAAACATTCTGTGAAAACAATCAGGTCCATGTAGTTGACTCTGATTCTAATTTATCACACTCAGATAAGCACAGGCTTTCACACATAATGTCATTCTTATTTCTCCAAAATGACTTTATCGAAGGGTTCTCAATGGACATGTCTTCTGTTTTTAAACAAAGTTGATTTACCACTGCAAATTTATCTGTATCACTCCCTCCAAACATTCATTTTGCATTCTGCAGAACTGAAACTTAAGAGAAAATCTTTTTAATCCTTATGTGAAATTGTGAATTGAATATTTTCTCTAACAAAATTGCTAAGGAGGATGCTAACTAAGGAAACATGAATTTCTTTCTACTTTGGTCTAAAAACAATAAAAAAAAAAGTCTTATTACCAAAGAATAAAAATACTTTTATGGCTGAGAATATAAACAAACAATCCAGGAATTTCAGTCACTTTGCATGTATAGGACACTCAAAGGACATTTAATTTATTATTTGTCAGAAGAGCATTCTGTAAGTATTTATAGATTTAAAGGCACATCTGTAATGACAAACTCAGATTTAGGTAGGTTACAGGAAGACTAGAGTTTAATTTAACACAGCTTGTTAACTATAAGTGTTGGTAGCATCAGATCAGATGTCTGGGCAGATATTAGTGCGATGGATGCCCTGTCAACAACACACTTCCCCAAAAGCCCACTTAGCTACCAGGTGGTAGCAACCTACACTTCCAGGCCACAAGACCTAAGAATTTTCCTTTTTCACTAAACAATTAGCTTCATGATACAACATATTTGAGCATCCAGCAGTTCCAACTATTAATTTCCCAGAAAAATCTGAGTAGGATTTGGGCTAGAGATCTCTCTAAACATATTGTAAGGATGAGATTGCACCAGGTTCAATACCCCTGCTCTCCACAGTCTTTCAACACAATACTAGTAAGCTTTACATGTTCACCCACACTTGCATATAATCATCCCACTCCCCAGAGCATACAACACATTCTCTCTGTCTCATGCTGTGAAAATACCATGGCTGTAGGCTGCAGCAGAGTCCACATATTATTTTGGACCTTTTGAGCTGAACATACCACACTAAAAATGAGAATTATGTCCCAGTCCCAGAGGAACAGCATGTCAAAGCCTCAGCCCACTGTTATGTAGCGAGAGCACACAAGTTTAGTCCATTGGCAGCTAGCCCTAAGCATTGTGGACACTGCTGCACAGAAGCACATGCATTTTAGTAGCACAGATACAAACCTAAGCTTCTCGGGTAATCTAAGTGTGCTAGGTGAATACATGCACTTATGTGTCAAGGGAGCTTCCAGGAGATGGCTATGCTGACAAACAAAATGGGCCACATACCATGACAAAGTTCACCTTTTTAGTGTTAACATTTGATCCCCTGTGTCAGAAGCACCTATTAGGAACAGTTCCTGGAATATCCCATCTCCTGGTCCATGCTAGGGAATATACAAAGACTGATGGTGGGTCAATGACCCAGCCTATGCCTTGTCTTTTTTCTGTTTCTAATCCTAGCACCTCTGACTACATATTTCTTTTACACCATGGAAGCCCCCACCAAGCTTGCCCTAACAAACACTGTGGCATCTCTAGCATGACAGATTTTGACCTAAAGGCAAAGTCCCACTGGGAGGCAAGAAAAAAGCAACCAAACACCCTGTAAGTCAACACTCTTTATATCAAATGTACAAACTGTAGTAATCCTGTTACTAACTGCTGCACCGTAGCCTTGTGCCATAGCTACAGAAAGCTCAGAGGTTATGAATGCAACCTACTAGCTTCAAGAAGGGCGCTTCAAGTATTGCTGTAGGGGTTGGTACCAAAAGAGAGGTTAACAGTTGCTTTGTCACCTGAGTGATAGATGTCTACAGCTGGGGAACCTGAAGGTTCAGAATTCATATTAGACTAATGACTCACAAGGGAAGAGCCTAATGGATGGATATGGTGGATTATTTTCCATTTTTTGTGTAATGACTTTGTTTTATTCAAAGAAGGAGAAAGCAACCGAAAATGAGATTTCTACTTCATCATCATAAACCCTAAATTATGGTGAAGTATGCAACCAAATGCAGATAGTTAGCCTTTTTATTATTTCTCATTCCATTTACTTATTAGTGTTCATCATCTGTTAGTTTTAAAAGAGACAGGTGAAATCAGTTTTGTTGGCTCTTCTGAAGCTTGTAATAGAGATCACATTTTGCTGGAGGGTTATGCCATGGATGATCCAGCCAGCATAAAACCTCATCAGAAAGCATGTTAAATATTTTCCAGCCAGGCTAAATGCAAAATATCTAAAAATATCTAACATTTAAGCAAAAGATCAATATTTAAATATGAAATATTCAAGTAGTTCTAGCAAATCTCATTACACTTCATCAACTAAACAGTTAAAAACATTAAATTACTGCATAGTAATTTAAATACCCTTCTCCCAAGCTAAATTTCTCTCACCTTCTAGCACAAAAAGTATTTCCTTGGCCACATGCAGAAATACCTAGTTTCCCTAAATGTGTATCTTTGGTGTTCACAGTTTCGTTTCAGAGACAAATATTTCCTAATGTGCAAATGTTATCCTATACAGTTGAGAAAAAAAATAAGTTTTCCTTTAAGGAATAAAACATATATAATGCTACAATGTAAATAAAACTGAGTTACTGTTGCTGTGGGAACCACAACTTTGAATATCCTCACTATTGTACACTTAAATTCTCTACCATAATGTTGCATTAACTTTTTTTCTTGTTTGCATTACATTTATATCTAATGTGATTCCATTTCCCACTCTTTACAGATGCAGATTAGCTACTGTAATGTTCCTGATGCAAAAACTGTTTTTGGTAAATCATATCAAAATGTTTCATGGAACTCACTGAGAAGTGTTGATATATGGAAATTGGTCTTTTTAAAAATTTCCCCTAAAAACCAAATTGCATATTTTGAATGAACCCCCTCCCAACCCCCCCTTTTCTATCATCACTTCCCATATTTCTGGAGAATTAAAAGGAATGGCACATCTGTGACATTTCAAAAGGAAAGTTCCCATTATTCCTGGTCTAATGCTTATTATAAATACACTGTACAACAAGTTACAGTAATCTAAACAAACAAATGTTAGTAATAAAAGTTAACATCTTGCCAAATTTATCAGGCTTGCACTGATGATGAATCTTTCCCTGTGAACTGTAAAGATTCTGATATAGGAAAAATCTGCAGAGTATCAGAACTTATTCAGAAGAAAGTAATTTCAGACTATAATTCACGACCAACGACCTATGAACCAACAATTGACTGTAAAATTATTACACTATTGAATGTATGCATTTAAAACATGTTGTGTGTTACATCTCTTACTGGAAACATTCGCTTCTTTGTTAGATAAACCCTTTGGAAATTGTCTCTTCCTTCTCTAGTCATTTCCTGCCTTTTTGGTAGGCTTTCTCCAGTTCAGAACAAGATAATGACAAATTAATTCCAGCTAAGAGTCAAATATTTTAGGTACTACACGGAGTATTTTTATAATGAATATAATTGTAATTATTGAGATTAAGGTACTTAGGGACAAATAGCATAGGTTCCAAAGACAGTATTATAAGAGTGCCCATTAAAATCAAGGTAGAGCATAGATCAATAGTACTTAAGAGACTGGTTGCTTTCAAACAATTCATGAGAGAGGTTAAATTATATCAATAAATGATATTATTTCAGTGAACAGTAGTGGTAACAAAAGTTACTTCTGAGAGTACAGAACTGAATCAGCTACTGTTCAGTTTTTACTAAAATATTTTTCTCTTGGAGCTCTTACAAAGTTATGTTACAGCAGAAATGAGGCACAGAAATAAAAAAGAAAGTGTTCTGCTGCTCACTGCAATCCAGCAGGAACAGCGCTGCACTTCCTTTTTTATGGCGTTGCATTTGCCACTGACTTCCTATGTAATCATCTGTGGATTTAGGGTCTGGTCTGCTTGTCCAAAACCCATTCACAGCAGGTCTAACCATCTATTCTAATAGTATAGTGACATGCAAAATAATATTAATTAAATAAATTTGCAGAATAGGACCCTCTACTTGAAACCATATATATGTAGATGTGAATGTGCAAAGTATGTGTATATATATGTGTGTCTACATGTGTTTGTACATGCACGTCTGCATTTCTACATTGAGTACAACATACAGATAAAACTACACATATGTAATTCAAGTCATTATTAAAGAGAGTATACGTAGGGAACAATTGAGTATATTACAAACTTCTGTAATTTGAAATTGATCACAAGTCATTCTTAGAAAATCCATTTATTATAGTGTCTTGCTAGCTCTGACTTATATTTATAATCTATCAAGCACTTAATCAAAATGTTATACAGCTTTGACAGAGAACTTTCCTATACTCTACAGGATATGACTGTAAAATGTCTTCCTTTCTTTGACTGCATGATTGAAAAATCAAGCTTTGAAATTTTATTTTAATAACATTGTTAGAGGTCTGTGTATTTCATTTCATTGTCAAAGTCTAATAGAATAATAAACCTTGATATTTCATCAGCCTTAAGTGTTTTCTTTTTTCCTCTCTCTTTTTTTCACATAATGGTTTTAGGATTTTAGTTACTTAGTAGATTTAAATTGTACTCTTGGCATCTTTATTATTGATTCAGGTATCCTTAACCTCCTTGAACATTTAAAGACATCCTTTCATACTTCTATAAGGTGGAAGTTTACACAAAAGCTCCATCTAGTTTATACAGATTCCCCTGAAAAAAAAAACAAAACTTAATCACTTTCTGGAATTTCTTTAACCTCTTTTGCTTTGACTTTTGCTATGTTTTGGCAGATATTAATAAAAGACTGAGTGTAATAAATAAGGATAAATAATACATGTTATACTAATATTCCTCTGAAAATCATCTCCAATTACAAGTAATTCAGAGATATTAAAAAAAAACTTTCTGATCTAGTTATATATTTTTTTAATCTACAGCTGAAATGTTCTTGTGAATTTTGCTTTGCATGTGTAAGCAGTACTACTGATCACTAAAGAAAAAAATAGTTTCTGTTGAAAGCTTAAGCTTAAGATATTTACAAATTTGTTTTTGTTGTTGTTGTTTTGTTTTTACATCTGATTTACCCATAATTGAATTTAATGTATCCGTATTACACTTTTACGCCTCACAATTTCCATCTGAAAAACCAAAAGATCTAGTCCCTGTGTTCAGTAACTGAGTTTTGCCCTAGATGACTATCTTTTCTCTTCCTTGTATGTTTTTTCTTACCGGCATTATTCTGGAAAGAGGGAAGGAATAAAGAACTATTTAATGGTATGGGCACCTCCTTTGATACCCCATTTGCAACTGAAGCCAGGGTGAATGATGGGAAACACAAGTGACAACAGGTATAGCTTAGCATTTTAGATTTGAGCAGTTCTTTAAAGAGTGCATTTACATTTCTTCAGGGAAGTCTTCCAAAGCAGAGCCTGCTTCCTCCGTGAACTGGAGGTGCAGTAGGTTCAAAAGGACTTACATACAATCTTAGGCTGTAAATATTGTGTAATTGGATCACCTCTGCTTTAACCTTTTAGTTCTCACCAGTTCCTGGTTTGTGTGCTTTTTCGTGTCCTTTCACAGGGCCAGGTGAAATATCTGTCCCCATTTGTACCCTGCAGCCTGACCTCTGGTCTAGACTGCTCACTCAGAATTCAGTTCCGAATGACTAGTGTTCTGTCAGACAAAATCTACATAATCTGCTGTCAAAGACTGTCAAACAAATGGTTGACTTCATACACCCCATTTCAGTAAAATGATCAAAACATCAGAAAGAAAAAAATATATCCTTCCTTGGGCTGAAAAATATGGTACAGAGATTGAGAAAATACCCTGGAAATGAAAGAACATTTGAAAAGGTAAAAATCAAGTTCTTCCTGGGAGGATGTAAATAGCTACAAAATGCTGAATGCGTGCTCTTAATTTTTACTTCAGTTGTGGGAAGAATTTTTCCTATTTCAGATTTGAATTCTGTAAACTTATTTATTTTTATAAAAAAAAAAAAAAAAAAAGCTCTCAGACCATAGTCAAAATAAGTTTGAAGAGGTACTAAACAGCAAGCAATTGTATGTGATCCAACAATTCCGTGGGAATAATTATTTAAAGTCCAAAGTTCTTTGTTTAAAAATGTCATCAAACTGGTTGATTGGATATAAGCCACCATTAAAAATAAGCTTACATACTGGTTTTCCTCGGGGGAAAAGGGCAGTTAATACATCCATTTCTAAATGTAATTACATTTTCAGTGCTACATGTATTTTATAGCATAACTTGTATCTTAGCAAATCATTTTCTTTTGTTCTTGTAACAAAGTTCCTTGGAATGCTAAATGAAGAAGCTGCAGGCATCCTCCATTTAATCCATGTCCATTAGAAATTACATATTTTGCTTTCCAAGAGCTTTACATCCTTTTCTTACCTGAGGTTGTTTTCTTCTTAGTGGTTTTTAAGAATAAGTATAATAATTTCACTTTATTCTTTCTCTACATCTTTCCTATTATTAAACCTTCAGATACACCGCATTCTTGCCCTGAGAAACAGCAATTCATTCTGCTAAAGGTAATGTGCTATTTTGCCTCATTATAATAAACACCAATGTTTTTACAACTGCAACAGTTCTCCACCAGTATTAGCATATTTTGGCTGAGGTATTGTTTTACTGTGACCTGTATAATAAGTGTCACATTAGCAACACAACAAATCAAACGTTTGTTAATTTCCCTCGCTTTCCCACACAGCTGCTAGTGTTATCGTGTCACCAGATTTTAATTAATATGATAAGTAACACTTGCAAGACAACAGGCTGATTTTTCCCCCCTGTGTGCGTGTGTGTCTCTGTGTGCACACGTGTAGACCAGAAAAGCAGCAAATAAGAGACTTTTGTGGCAGTTGCCTCACTCACGTTTAAAACAACTCAGTATTAAAAGACAGTTCTCCTTCAGCTTGCCCTGAGAAGCCAGTGAGTCTCAAAATATGTTACAATTGTACTTGATTTACCCATTCTACTATTTAATTTTTATATTTTTAAGCTTTCTCCACCTGAGATATACGTGGCAGACTATTTGAATCTGCCTCATTTCCTTCACCCCTATATAAGTAATAACAAATATGTGCCTGACTTATTAAAACCTTAGCAAGTGTTTTTTCAGGTATTGCATCTACCAGCTGAATTGCTCTAGTACAAGTCAAAAGTGCCATCTATTTGTAAAAGCTAGAAATGCACCAGAGGCCACTGCTGGAGTCGACCATGTAAGATAACCACATGCTTCCCCTGCACACTGCTTTCCTAGCCTACAATGTGGGTCACCAAAAAGCGAAAGAGCCAGCAAATAGCTTGAGAGAATTATCGTGGCAGATTTAAACAAAATTTCCCTTGGAACAGGTTAGCCACTCTATGATCAGGATGTTGAAAGAAATTCCCCGTTTCTGCAGAAGCATCTAACTATCTTTCTAGCCTCTGTCCCAGGAAGTATAGAAAAGAAATTACTTTAAACAAAACTGGGGAGCTTGCCACGTTTTATAGAAGGCAAAGATTTGAGCACCAGTTCATTACAGCACATTTTTATTTCACTAACAGCATTAGAGATAGGCGTATATACAAAAAAAAAAAA
>VXAA01002207.1:377976-457014 GCA_013399115.1 Anseranas semipalmata | reverse complement strand
AGAATAAAAAAAAAAAAAAAAAAAAAAAAAAAAAAAAAACATAATTATATCGTATTATTATATAATTATTGAATACTCAAATGCATTTTCGTTAGGGATATGGTCCAGCTGAAACTGCCAATAGTAAATTGCCATTTCTAGTACCACTTCATTAAGCATAGGATGACGTCCTGAAGATTTCACCTCCATAATCACCAAGGCCTCCCAGTCAGCGGAAGAATTCTTTTCAACATATATGAAAAGCAGGGCCACCCCTTGAAGAATTTTCACGTCAGTTGTGTTCTCTATTTTAAGGGCAATATCGAGCTTCCTACAACCTTCAAGTGGGAAGGTTGAAGAATATAACATATATCAAAATGAAAGGAGAAAACCCAGAGCAGCAGGGATCTGAAAGCAGAAAAGTGAGATGGGAATGGGTCTTACAGAGAAAATTCCCCTGCTGATATCAAAGGAAATAAAAGTGCACACACAAAAAAAAAAAAAAGACACAGAGCTGCCTTTTATAAGGCCCTGCTATAAACTACTGCTGATATTAGGCTGATGAATTTTAATTCCCTCCTCCACTAAAATGCCCTTTTTCTTTTAACCTACTTCTCATTATAGCTTGCAAACGGACCAACTCCTCAGAAGGAGACCGCTGGGAGAAAAAAAAAATGCCCTGATAAACATCTCTGCACCATACAGAACCCAAGTTAAATCACATGCTTGCACCAGAAGAAAGGAATGGCTTTTGGTGTTTCTGATCAGAGAGGAGAAAAATTATATTGAGCATTTCAGAAAATATGAAATAGGCAAAGGGAATGCATTGACCATATCTAAAATACTTGCAGATATTATGACCTTAAAATTGGTCTAAGGAAAAGGCATTTCAGAGCTGAGCAATTCCAGAAAGAACATTCAAAGTTATATTTATCCAAACCTTGCAGACTTAATCTGCTCACAATTAAGTTAATGTGATATTCCCATTCATATCAAGAATAAGATTGCAGTAGGGTACACAAATCAGTAATATGTCCCCCAGAATAATGCATTTTCCTATCAGGCCACAGTCTGGACAACACTTTGGTTAAAGACTGTTGTCTATAGGGCAAATGTAACACCAGAATATCAATGGATATATAGTAAAAATAGCCATGTCTTAGGTGTTTCAGTAGGATCAATAAGCATTTCTATTCTATGCCTAAACAGCTGTGAAAAGACTGTCCAAAAATGTTCCTGGCTACTGGTTTCTAATCTTTCTGAACAAGAGACCAGTAAATTGCTGTTTTTCTGCTTATAAATTAAAACATGTACAAATATGCACATTAAAAAAAAAAAAAAAAAAACCACCTGTGTGTTTAAACCTTCTGGGGCTAAAAACAAACAATATGAATAGTTGCAGGTCTATAGATGGGGGGAGAAGTCTAGCGTCTTGTAAAATATAGGAAGTAATAGTTCTAGTTCAGCTAGAGAAGAGTTACTTCTGTGACAGAAGAAACTAAAATGTGGCTGTTCAAACTTTCAAACTCCATGAGCCATACTAGTAACCTACTGAAAGGCAAGTGCCAACTTAATTTCCATAGCTATTTACATAAATCTAAATGCAAATCATACATCCATACAGGCATAATACTGTCATTGTTTGCATTTTTATTCCCTTTGACTGACAAACAGAAACTGCTTCTCTTTTGAGTCCTCTAGCAAAAAAAAAAAAAAAATCAACTACAATCAAAACAAGCCCAGATTGGCCTAACGGTGGTCCTTTCCATGGACTTGTGGAGATACAGAGAGTCTGTGCTAGATGCAGTCCCAGTTCCAATGAGGGCACTAGGTATTCCCACAGCCCATCATATTGCATGTTCAAGAAGCACACGTCTTGGCTGTCAGTGTAGATGGGGAGTTAAATCTGCACTTGGGAACCTCTCTAGCATTGAGAAGGCAAAGACTTTGCAAAATAGCCCATGGAGCTAGAGGTTGGAAACTGCCTTCTTGCAGGGAGCTCTACGCCATCCCCCTACAATACTTTCAAAAACACAGAATAACCCATTCTTTGCTGACCTGGGAATACTTACAAACCACTCTTAGACAAGTTAATGAGAAAGTCTGCCCCCATTACAGCTAAATAAATACCAATGATTAAGAATTCCTGGAGAAAAAAAAATAGTCAGAAAACATTATTAAACAACAAATTGGAAAAGGAGCTACAGCCTTCCTGCGAGCAAAACTCTCCCAATTTGCCAACCTTAGGGACAATTGTGTGGCCAGTTTGGAATCAAATAGGTGACACTACCTCAGAGTAAGACAAAAGTTAAAAACTCTCAGAAGTGAGAACAAGCTCAAGCAACTGGCTAAATCTTTGATTTCCTGAACCACTAAACCAGGGCTGTTGAAAATGAAGAGTTCTGAAGCTTTTTAGCATGTGACATCCAAGAGCTCCTTCAGAATAAGTGAGCCTTCAACTGGTAAGTCACAGCAGTTTTCCAGACTTTGGTGTTATTTTTGCAATACAACAGAGCTGAAACTTATGCCCAGGATGCTCTACATGCGGACATAAGTAAGGACACACCCACCACCATGAGAAACTTCCACATTCATGTTTCTGTCTAAGTCAAAGTCTTTAAACTGTATTTTTATCTACAGATTTGCTATTCATCTAATATATGTCAACAAACAAAGGCATTTGGGGCCTGCATGAGCTCAAAGTTTTTAAAACCAAGCTCTCATTCAGGCAAAAATGTCAGCAGTAAAATTTCATTTCCTGAAAGTGTGCCTCCCTGTGTTAATTCATACATTTACATCAATTGTCACTGCTAAGCTGGTAAAAGTCTGTGCAAAACTGGATCTTGGTGTCCTTTTCCAGATTCTATTTGAGCTTTGCAGTCAAGCCAGCCTTGCAGGAGGCATTTGTGACTGTTTAACAGGAGGAATGACCGATTCACATACTGCATCAGTGAGCTCTTGTCTCACCTATATAATTTATGCTAAATAATTAAAACAAACAGAAATTAATATCCTGAGTAATATGCAGGGGGTTCTTTTTGGTTAGTCAAGATGCAAAGTGTTAGGAAATTAATTTAAATGAAGAACCCATTTTTTCTTTTGAAAAAAAAAAATGCCGACTTTTGAATCTTGTGTGTTTCTCTTTAAGAAGGTGACTAGTCGACTCTGAAGACAGTCTAAATACTGTATTATGTGACATTCAAGAGGTCTGAGGAATCATGTGAGACAGTAAATGATGCAGGAAAATTGTGTTCTTGTGCTTCTTTTTTTTTGTTAAATTCCTACAAAATTGTACTTGTAATGCAACAATCACTTTGTCATGAATAGGGCCCTTTGTCATTTGTTAGCTGACCCATCTCTGCTGTTGCAAAAATCAAAAGGGAATTGATTTTGATGAACTGACATGCAGCTGGAGGGTAACACAACCACCAGATGAACAAAAAGCCAGCTTCACCACCAGTAGGTGGATCGATACTGTACCTATGTCAGGTATATGTGGTTATAACAAAAGAAGAAGAAAAAAAAATCCAAAACTACACACCTCTTAAAATCTGAGGCCTTCATTGTGTCTTGAGTTCAATCTGGGGTTTTGCTGGTTTTCTCATCAAGCAATTTTTATGTCTTAAAAGAGGAGAACCCTGCCCTACAATGGTGTATATATATACATATGTATGTTGGGTCAAGAAACCTTGAAGACATAGTCATCGTATTTAACCTTGAATGCTTCACTGTCCTGTAAACAACACACATGAATAAGTACTGCCTCTCTATTTAAACAGGCCTGTGTTCATTAACAGTCTCTTTGTCCCTTACACAAACTATTCAAGTCAGTACAGAAGAAAAAGTGAAAAAATAAAAGACCTTTACGACGCATATGATACCTTTTGTTTCTGCCAATTCTTAGTGATTGCATTTAGACTGGACATCTTATTAATCCTAAATACCTGCATCCTTTATTTCAAAACAGAGAGAAAACTATTATTATTCTGAAAATGTAAAGTTCAGGAAGTAAGCAACCATCTGGCTTGGTCATAACCCATCTGCTACATTCTGATCTGAAATGGAAGGGGCAACCTTAACTGTTAAAGGTAGGTGGACTTCTTGACTTTATTGTAAATACAAGATGTGATATACTTATATGTGTTATGTTACAGGGCATCATTTTCGGTTGTACTACAAAGATATCCATATTCTGTATCAGCCACATATAGTTTTAAACATTTCTAGAAAAATGTCCCAGAAATGTTCCAAAATACATGTGGGTGGCAGTGTAAAAAATAATAATAATAATAAAAATAAAAATTAAAGCTCTCAGAGTGGTTTGTAAAGTTTAAATGGATAATTTGATGTGCTGGAAATAAAACATATATTCATTATGGAAGCTTTAAGGGAAGAAGCAGCCAAAGTGAGAGCTCTCTTCCAGATAATTATAGAGTCATAGAATCACTTGGGTTGGAAAAGACTTCCAAGATCATCAAGTCCAACCGTTACTGCCATCAGAGAGGAGACAGCCCTACAGTCTTTACTCACATGAAAGTCTTCACTGACATCAAAGGAAGCAACCAATTGAATAAAGGCTTTTGGACTGGGTTTGGAAGATGCAGCCAGCATAGTCCATTCCCTTGCCTGATGCACTATCTTCCATGAAAAATAGAAGACAGGCTCACCTCAGTTCCCCCCTTTTTGTATCCTTTGTCTATGTTAAATCATTTGTTTACTCTATGTGAAAATAAAAGCTTTATCTTAATAAAAATATCTAGAAAGCAAATTCTTCCCACATGTTTCATTAACAGGATATTCATAGTTTTCATTTCACAAAACCAAAAGTGGACATGTTTCTAATGATCCAATTTACTTTTGTTGTTTTTCTTTACATCATTACCTATTTGTTCTGAGATATGTGCATTTATGTCTCATAAATGTTAAAGATATCCACATATTAGTATGCTGACATGAAAAGCCTTGATATATTGGTGTGTAAAAAACTTGATACATGAGAATGAGCAGCACTTAATTTTATTCATAATTTGTAAGAAAGGCTCCCAAACACGTCAGGAAAGCACTTAAACATTACTTCTGGTTTATCATTTGCTGGGGGGAGCATCTGTTTGTTAAAGGTCTCTCTAGTTGTATAGATCTGTCCTGACTCCTTGGAAATGCTTTACATATTTTACTATGTAAATTAACATCATTTAATGTAAATCATATAATCTAATTTTGTATTTATCTGAAAGACCAGAGTGACTATGAAGCATATGTTTCATTCTTTCAGAGCTATGTGATATACTTTTAAAGAATTACCTTGTTATGGAGCATTTGCCAAAGAGACTGGACCCCAGTTCCTTTTCTTTTCATACCCAGCACTGAACTTCTTTTATGCTTCTATTAAAAATACTCTTGGGTAAATTAGACACAAAAAGCTGTGATTAAGTAATATTATAATGGTGACAGAAACAGAGAAATCAACAGTTAAAGCTCCCATTAATGTATGCATCTACTTCACAAAGGTGTATTTTATATATCAATGGAATAAGGTGACAAAGTAGGATATGTTTTTCTCGAATTTATTAACCTATAGATGTCTGAGATATTTACACAACCAAATGGGTCATCCCACCCCCTGAAAATCAGTTGAATTCTAAGACTAATAAAAGCTATACCCAATTCCATTTTGAATAGGTCCAAGTGCAAAAAGAAAAAAAATCTTTGATGCTTTTCGTGAGCCCTAAATGCTGCACAGTGCTTTAGGTACAATGGAACCTAAATTAAGGGCACATTTAACTTTAGAATACAGGTGTTTTTTACAGGTAGACCCCATATCAAATCTCTCTGATCTTGCCATTTGTTGAGAAGCCAGGATTATAAGTAAATAAATCTACTAGATACTAAATGCAACTGCAGGAAAGCGTCTCAGCAGATGTCAAGCTGGATGATGAATAGTGCCTAAGAAATGACAGTCTTCAGTACCATCTTAGCATATAGTTGGATAGAGATACTTTATCTTTCCTTTCTGTCAATGCCTTAAGTAAGGGAACAGAGTTCCAGTGCTCTCTGACACAACTCTGGAAGACAAGAGTTGATGCAGAGTTAATGCTTATTTAAAAGAGTGGTACCTAATAATCATACAAAGGATTTAAGAGTTAGTTTCATATCTTCCCAAAAGCTAAAAAGAAAAACAAACAAACAAACAAACAAACAAAAAACTAGACACCTAGGCCAGGTGAAATAAATGAATGATGTCTCAGGTTGTTAGATGTGAAAAGTGAGCCTTAGAGTTGCTGAAAGGATAAATCAATTAAATATACTAATTTGCTGATCACTGATAAACATTATAAATTTACCTAAAGAAGCTTCCATTAAAATCTTTACTTGATATCATGACTTTTGAAAGAAATGTTACGTTGTAGGCTGAGGATATGCCTATAACATACTTGAAAGTAGCCTGTCATCCTGTTGTGCATCACTTCTCTTAAAGGAGCTTCCAATTTCTAAATAAAAAGGGAGGGAGGGGAGAAATCACTGTCTTAAAGTAATAATAACTGAAAATAGCCATTTGCCATTTTTATGACTCCTGACTGAACCGATAAAACCAGGAATTGAACTGCAATCCTTGAGAGCATTCGATGTTTCTCTTTAGCTCTCTAGCACAAGAGCCATTGCCCAGTTCCAGTTTTAGATGCATTTTTACATTGTTCTCTATCTTCTGTGAACTCCTCCCTATCTTAAAAGGGTAGCTATTAACTCAGAGGGGTCTTGGGTTCACTAGTGTGGCCTATTCTGCCCTAAAGACACGGGCTGTGTAAAATGTTTCAGTGCTCTTAGATTTTAGTGTTTATCCTGGGGGATTGGTAGGGTGTAAGATTATATATTGACACCCACTTATCTAGCTTTAAAATAGAAGAACATGACTCCAGCTGGCTTTCTGGATATGGGATTACAAGCTGTTACCTCTTTGGAGGATAAAGAGGGTACAAAGGGCCATCCCAAGAGATGGAAGACAGCTCACTGCGTGGACCTGCTGAAAACCTCTACTCATGCTCAGGCTATCCAATGCCTTGCATGGTCCAGAGAGGGCAGGCTGGCAGCCCTGGCTTGGGAGAAGAGGGAAGAGAAGCCTGACAGCGCTCTGCAGCTCTGGGATGAGCAGAGAATGGCTCCAAAGGGAACATCTTACCACCTTCCATGCTTAAGCAAACAGCTGCAGGGGAAAAAAGAGGCCTATTGCAATAAATAGAATCCAGAGGTAAATTAATTTCAAAATAAAAAGGCTGATCAAGGCAGGTATTTAACTGATCAAACCACAACTAAGCTATCTACCTGAACGGAGACCCACCCTTCATCTGTTCAGAAAGCTTCTCAGTCAAACAGGAGAGGTTGACACTGCTTTTATATGATTTAATGTGAGCTTGAGTGATGTAGACAAGCATTTCACTTGTTCTGTCCCACAGCACTAATTGACTGCTTTGAATTCCAACCAATTGTATTTCCATTTAAAATATTTACCACTTTGGAATTCATCTGTAACAAGTACTACTGCCTTAAGACTACTACACTTTATTAACCATTTACAGAATATGATTAGATCTTAACATAAAGAGTGACAACTTCCATTCTCTTTAAGTGAAGTAAAAATTAAACTAAATAACTGAGAATGGGAATGAATTCCCAGTTTCCTCAACCAAATACTTTTCCATTTCCCAGTCAGATGAATTTTGTCTTTTTTGTTTGTTTGTTTTGGTAAGATACTGGAGTAAGGATGCAAAACAGTTGAATACAAAACTAACCTTTTTTTTTCAAGAATAATGCCAATGCTCTGGAAATTTCTACCAGGATAATCTTTCAGGTCCAAGGTGTAGTTTTTGGAAGACAACAAAAACCATGGCCTAGTGCTTTGGTCACTCACTG
Organism: Anseranas semipalmata; assembly: GCA_013399115.1. Taxonomy (NCBI): domain Eukaryota; kingdom Metazoa; phylum Chordata; class Aves; order Anseriformes; family Anseranatidae; genus Anseranas; species Anseranas semipalmata. Next base: position 449,130 of record VXAA01002207.1, on the reverse strand, counting down.
CCTTTAAATGTGCTCATGTTCCTTCTCAAGTCCTATGCCTAGGAGCAGAGAGGAAGAGTGTGTCGTCCCTAGCAAGGATATGAAAAGCCACTCAACAACACCCCACAGCGTTTTACATAAGGGGATGAAGAAGTACAGCAGATAAGGGAATATGAAGCATAGCAGAACAGGAACTTGAAACCAATTCCCCAGCATCTTCAGTGATGCTGCTTTTCTGGGGTTGATGGGGAATCGTCTGTTCCCCCTTTTTCACTGAGAAACAGTGGAGTTTTGGGAGGTTTGCACAGATACAAAATTGGGTAATTTTTTTAAATCTGAAAAAATTTTGTTAGATATCTCCCACACAGTAGTATTTGTAAATCCTTACTTGGTGAAAGGTGGAGAAAAAGACAATATCCTTACAGAGATGAAGCCCTATAGGTATGTACTGGACATTAATACTTCAAAGTAGTTATACTTTGGCTACCAGCAAATTTTGCTTTGTTTCAACAGAGCAATTTGATTATGTTCAAGTCAATTAGCAAAGGACTACAGGACTACAGAAGCACCCACCATTTAAGTTCCTGTTTGCTCAGTCAAAATTGTTTCCTCAGTGAATTAGAGCTGTTTCAATTTCATTGCATTCTAAAGAGTCCAGAAGATACACACTACACAGCAGACCACACTCATGCCTGGAACTACCTTTGAAATAAATGGAAAGCAATAAAGGGTATGTACATGCCAAGGCAAAGAAATACTGCATTTAAATCTTCACATTGCAAGAAATACAACACATGACAGAAATCAAGTTTTTATTCCAAAGTAGACAAAAAAGTTTACTAAAGATAATATAGCCAGTGTAGCTTAAGAATTTTGGCTTAAATATTATTTAAGACTGTTACAGAAGCTATTCAATCAGATCTAAATTGAGATACTCTGAATACAGTTGTCTGTGACGTGATGATATAAAGTTTTCAGTGTTCTCAAAAAGCACAACTTTGGTGCTAAAGACTAGGTATAATAAAAACAATTTATGCCATCACATCATAGCATGTTCATTTTGAACATGAGTCATTAATGTCTTTACAGTGAAGATCAACAAAAATACTGGGCTACACGAGAAAGAGAAGAACCCACAGGTCAAGGGAGATGATCCTTCCCCTCTACTAGTGAGGGGCACTAGTGAGACCACACCTGCAGTACTGTATCCAGTTTGGATGATCCAGTTCAAAAGAATGAAATTGACATAAATGGAGCAAGTCCTGCACAGAGCCACCAAGATGGTCAGGGAGCTGGAGCACATGATGTACAAGAAGAGACTGAAGGAGGGGGCTTGCTCAACTTTATGGTGACAAAGATAAGGGGAGGCTTTATTGCTGTCTGCATCTGCATAAGAAATAGAGACAGACTCTTCTCAGAGGTGCACACTGATACGTCAAGAGGGGAAAGATGCAAGCTGGAAGACACAGGAGTTTCTGATTTCCTATGAATAAGGAAAACTTTTTTTTTTACTATGAGGGTAACCATACACTGGAACAGGAACCCAAAGAGCTTGTGAATATCCTTGGAGATATTCAAAACTCGACTATACCAGTCCCTGAGAAAGCTAATGTAATTGAACCTGCTCTCATCAGGTCTCTCCCAGCCCGAGTTACTTTGTCATTCTATGATATCACAAAACAAGCCTAAGCAAAAGGTAGATACAGCAATTAAAAGTGTGGCAGTAAGGGGAAAGAGGGTTAGATTGTGCTTCTGTCTTCCCCCAACAGAGGTGTCTGTCAAACAGGTGGCCTGATACCATAGGCACTAAAGCCAGAAACATTTTCCAAAGAAAAGCATGATGTTGCTACTGGTAGAATACACAAAAACTGTGAGGTTATTTTCATAAAAGAACACACCAGTAGAGCCAGTGGTCTTTATAAAAATGTACTACAGTTAAGTTGCATCCACTGGTGCAACTGCATGTTCAGATCCAAGTCTATCTTTAAGTTAAATCATGGCTTTTTGTATATTCCCTGTGAAGCAAGCCTAAAATATATCAGAGTTTCAGTATGTGTACTAATCTCATAACTTTTTCCATCCCAGGGAAAAGGTGTGGTTTTTAGATCTCATAATAACAATTTAGCTGGACTAGCTCGCACCTGTAACAACTGAAACGAAACTACCCAAGTAGTATGGTGTTCTAGCCTGTTAGCAAAGACAAGGCCCCCATCTGCTTCCACTATACTTCTGCTGTGAAGACAGAAAGGACTCCAAAGCTTTCCATGAGCATGAAGACCTTGCTGAGGCATCCAAGTTAACAGCTTCAGCACCTTAATTTTCATTTCTAGCCAGTGGAGGGAGAGAGACTTCAATATCCCTGAAATTTCCCTCTGGAAGCAATTCTTTGTCTCTCCTCCACCACAGAGGCACGTCTCATTTAACTGCATTTGCCTTCTTTTATTCTTTTTTCTTTTTCATTTCTTCATTCTTACAACAAATATGTTAAAAGAGCCAACGGATTCTCTTAGGTATCTTATGTAACTGAGCCTAGCTATATGAAAACCTTTACCTAGACAGACGTCTTTTCTCAGCAGAGGAGAAAGTCCAGGAAACCTAAGGTAACCAGGCTACGTATGTTAGTAAAAGCAGCTATGTAAAAAATAAAATAATAAAATAAAATAAAATAAAATAAAATAAAATAAAATAAAATAAAATAAATAAAATAAAATAAAATAAAATAAAATAAAATAAAATAAAATAAAATAAAATAAAGTAAAATAAAATAAAAAGGAAAAGGAAGGGAGAAGCATAAACAGGATGATGATGATACTATCACTAAAAAAAAAAAAAAGTCACTACTACTGGCATTGAAAGAAAAGGGGAAGGAGATAAATACTTCCTTCTTTGTAAGCAAACTCAGTGTGTCCAAGAGCAACGTTACTTCCAAAAGCAGGAGGGAATAGTCAAAGCTGTACACCATCACAGCTTTGGGGTGCTTGTGCTGTGAAATGGAGATGCTGCTGCTCTCAAGAACAAAGCAACAAGAGCTGCACTCTGCTGCACTCTAGCATACCTTTCTTGCTACGTGTGTCCCATGGTTTCCTTTCAAGTCATCAGCATAGTCCTGAGTGGTACAAAGGGTCGTGACTCCTTCAGAATATAAATGCAAGTATTTTAGAACACTGCCTGAATTTTGCAGAAATATTTTCCCCTTATATCATTGTGTTATACATATCTTTCTACTTAGCAAGTGCACAGTGGATTTTTTTTCTGTCCCTTTCTCACTATAGTCACCCAGATACTGAATTTTTCTCCCTGCTGAGTTGAACAATGAGATTTTTTTACCATTATTTCAAATGTTTTTCACAAGCTTGATTCAAAAAGGGATAATTCCCCACTATATTTTCGGTCTGATTATCAGATGATGACGGACAATAGATTGATAAGAGTCACTCAAGAAGATGCAAGCTCTTGTGTATAACAGCCACTGCAATTATCAGACACTACTAAACTATTATTGATCCTGTTCACATTGGGTGATAACTGAGCATTTTCCACTTATTTAAAGTGCTGTTAGCCAGAAACTCCCATCAATGAAAAGCAGTAGACGAATTTCTTCAAACATGGTTCAATAAATAATAGCACATATAGAAGGCCCATAGTTTCTTAATCTCAGTGAAACAACTAACTGTGAGGCACAAATATTCCATCTAGTTGTTGCTAAATGCTTGATTACAATAAAACAGGAACCTCCACAAGGTCATTTAATATGTAACCCAAGTATCACTGACAGAACCATTGTAACCCTCCAGAAAATAGAAAGAAAAAAAGGCTGTTGCCTCATATAGCTTCAATAATATCAAGAAGAAGAAAAAAAAAAATGAAAAGAAAAGAAAAAAAACTATCCACGTCAAAAAAAAAAGTGGACTTCTCCCCATAACACCATGGGGCAGATTTCATTGTCTTAATCACTAAGGCAAGGTTTCTTATATATAATTGTATTATTTCAAAGATATGTAAATCTGTGCTTAATATTAGACTGGTACATTTTGATAGAACTATAATCACAGCAAAAGTGGTCCTTATCAGTGAAATTCATATTACTTTCATTTTGTTCTCTTTAATACTGGGGATATACAGGATGTGATATGATATTCAGTGTATTATATTTCTCAAGCAGGGCCAGTGGCAACATAGCAGTGGACTACATGTAAAACTGGTTATTAAGGATATTAACTAGTAACTGCTTAGAGTAATCTCTTTAAATAATCAGTAATTAAAAATAAATAAATAAATAAAAAGGCTGACCATTGAGATTTAAGGTCAGATTAAAATTGACCAAAGAAGTCAATTGGATCGCTTTTAATTATTTATGGTGCTGTATTTTCCTTCAACATAAATGTTTCATATTTTAGTGTGGACAAAATAGATAATTTGTAGCAACAATGGAAGTTCTTTTATCAGTTGAACGAGTAGGCTCTAATACATGGGATCTCAGGTCAAAAAATATCCTCTTTTGTTTCAAACAAACTGTTAACAAGTCTGGTTTCTTTGATCCTCTACCATCACACCAGCAAACCCCATCAGCAGTATGCATAGAGTCTGAATGAACAGATTTGGTGAAACACCCAGCTAGCCTGTCAGCTGCTTTTAGAGATGAACCTTTCCAGCTTATGCCCAAGGGGAGGGAAATAGTGTGCAGATTTACCAGACTACAGCTGATGATGATAGTCAACATGAGACTCGGTTTTGCTTTGCTAGGGTCTAGCAACATGGTAACTAGCCTTGAAAAGGTGGCTACAGGTCTTTAGTGAGCCCGGCTCCTGCTCCTCTTGATCCATGTGATGGAGAAGTAGGGCAGACCTCCCAGCATTTTAAGCACCTGTGGGTGCTTACCTTGCTAGTAGTCAAAAAGGATGCTTGGACTCCCTGGCCCCAGCAGATACTCTTTTGACCTGTTTCAGATGTTGTTCAGGGTTGTCCAGCACTGGGTTAAATCTGCAATACCCATTTCTAACCAGACCAGAAAGACACATAGCAGGAAATATCTGCTGTTTACCAAAAATCAAAAACAAAACAAAACAAACAAACAAACAAACACAGTAGAAGCAAAATAATTGTTCTGGGCATCTCGTTAAAGTGTTGCACCTGTTGTGTGGTGACTAGAAGAGCAAGTAACTTTCTCATCTCTACTTGATGCAATGTTCTGTTTATTTTATTGAAAATAAACACATTGAAGACTCAACTCCTTATGGGAAAAAAGAAAAAAAAAACGCTCACTGACCACATACCCCTCAATAGCATATACAACCAGCCTTTGGAAATTATGGGGAAAGCCAATAAGGAATTGCAAACTGTTCTGAAAAGAGATTCTACTTTCAAATATATGTTCCCAACACAAAATTCCCTAGCCTTCAAGTAACCTCCCAATTTTATTAGACTGCACACTGATGAAAGTTGTCATAGTCCAAGAAGTACAAAACAGATCTAGACCATGCTGGTCTGACTAATAGGCAGGAAGCTTGCCAACTTGTAGTGATAGGACAAAGAATAACAGTTTTAAACTAAAAGAGGGTAGATTTAGATTAGATATTTGGAAGAAATTCTTCACTCAGAAGGTGGTGAGGCACTGGAACAGGCTGCCCAGAGAAGCTGTGGATGCCCCATCCCTGGAAGTGTTCAAGGCCAGGTTGGATGGGGCTTTGGGCAACCTGGTCTAGTGGGAGGTGTCCCTGCCTATGGAAGGGGGGTTGGAACTAGGTGATCTTTAAAGGTCCCTTCCAACCCAAACCATTCCATGATTCTATGATTCTATAACACTTCTGTGCAACACTGGACTAGATAACCCACCCCATGCCCCAAAATAAAAATAAAAATAAAAATAAATAAATAAAATCCTTGGATCCCGATACTTCTCAGAACATAGTATTCTTCATACAGAGTTCTCACAACAACTGAGTAGATGAAACATAGCAATTGCTATGCTGCAGAATGAGATCACACATCCACAAAAATCAGTTCAAGACCCGGCTATTCACCGGTCACTCCATCTCTCATCCTTAATCTTTCAGTGGTGACCTGCAAAAATGTCTTCAAAGACAACTACAAAATAATGTTCATAGCACTCCTGGATATGAGAAATCATGAATTCCAGTAAGATATTGTTTTTAGAACACACTCTTCCCACCCTCTTCTCTACCTACCTGTACATTATTTCTGCCTCTTGGGAGATAACCACTATTAACACCCTTCTATCACAAAAATAGCAACTACATTTTCTCTCAGTCTCAACAAAATATATTTAAATTAAATCCAGAACAAATATCATAAAATTTTATTTAGATTTGAGATGTGTGTTTCTTATTCCAGACCTATAGATGGATTTGTATGACCAAGACCTTGCTGATTTTTTCTAGTTACACTGGTTGTTCCAACTATTGTCTCTGTTTACAAGACTTCTCTTAAATACTTCCTTAGATGTCTATAATAACAGTAACAGAAGAAAATAAATGTATCTACTTAATTTCAAATCGTTGTATTCTTGGCTTTGTGCAAACACATTGTGAAAGATCATCTATAAACTTTAAAGTCTAAAGATAAAGCTTTATTTGGAGACAGAATTAGGAATAGCAATTGTTTCCCAGTTCATTGGTTCATTTGTTAAATGGTGGTGCCTAAGCCCATGGGTAATTGCCCTGCAGAAGGCCATCACAATGCAGAAATGGCATGTGCCGCCCGCTGTCTCTCTCCAAATCTTACTATTCCTGTGCTTCGAAAAGCCACAAGCTCTGCGTTAGTAGGACCCTAACATTGCCTTTTTTCCTGTATTTGCTCTCTGAGCTTAATCTTGTCAAAATATTGTATCTAAAAAAAAAAAAAAAACAAAAGCTAGTGCACCCCACATTCCACAAATATTTCAAGATCTAGTAAAGATCTGGAAAAAAGCAATGGGCCTGCTTCTGAATGATACTGAAGGGAGAGTTTGTCTGTTAATTTATGAAGACTCAGGCTCCCAAGTAAACAAGAACCATCACAAAATTGCTTGTACAGAGACAACCTGGATCTGAAAAACAGATGCCTTCCTGTCTTCTGTTACAAGGCTTCAAGTAGAACAGCAATTTGCAAATATTTCACTATCAGAGTTCGAGTTGTTCAGCAGGAGGAGGACATCAATCTAAACTCAGAGACGTGTTAATAATACCTTTTAGAATGGCATGACTGTTGGCTTGAACACTAAAGCAACAAATACAAAAACTATTACAAAGGTTGGCTATTTATACTGGTGTCATTTTAATAAATATAACAACTTCAGCATCAGTGTAAGTTCATTACAGTACTACAACTGCATATGGTAAAGAAATGAGCCTACAAAGATTAAAGGGGCTTCTAGTTAAATCTAAATATAACAGATTTATTTGAGACTTTGATTCTTTCATTTGGGCAGCAAGGATTTCTGCCACTCTAAATTTAAAGGGGGACATTTTTTCTTTCAGAAAGAAACAAATACTTCTATCCCCATTTTACAAGTAAGAAGGCTAAAATACTGATTGTCAAAGTGATTTTCTCATGATTAAACTGCTCAGACCAATAAGGATGAAGGGCTTGTGCCTGAGGTCGTTTTGAGCTCAGTGGTATCACACTAACATCTAACCAAACTTTATAGCAGTAAATCAGACTCTAGATCTCTAAATCTGTAAAATTTACTAATACAGCATACAAGAAGCATTCAATTAGTGTAAAACAGAACTTTTTATTTTTATAATAGTGGAAACCTTAGGTTCTCCATCTACCACATGCAGCTTCTGGTTTTCAAGCCCTCAGGACCTACTTGGGTTCATTTTCTAGACTTCTTGACAAACCATGATTATTTCTCATTTTTCATATAATACTATTTCTCATTCTTTATTCATCTTTCTGTCTTATTTTAACACAGGCTGAGATTTTCCAATATTTACTTGTTTTCAGAAGCTGGAGTTGTAGTTAAATGTCAAATGGCATGGGAATGACCATAAAGCTCCTGAGGACAGCAGTGCCTGGGCTGGTGCTTCACCACAGCCCTCGCTGCAGGAGAACCTGCCCACTTCAGGCAGCAGGGAGGTCTATCAATGTGTACAGAAGCTAACAGTCTGGTCCAGCTGTTTCTTATTGCCAGGTGGAAAGCGGATATATACCTGTACTTCTATTTCTTCAGTGCCTTATGGGAGAAACACTAAGAAGTATCTAATAATGCAGGCTGAAATTACACCTGTGAAAAATCATGAACTCTGTTTTATCAATTAAAAGAAAAGTCTTTGTCCTAATTTGTTGCAAATATTTTTTTCTCCTTCCTCCCTTGAACCTCATTCTTCTTGGTTATAAAATGGATAAAGAATAAGAAAAAGGAAATTTATAAAAAATAAAAGGAAAACCCCAACATTTTAAATGTTGAATAACATTTTGGGGGGAGATATAAAATGTCTTTTTAATGTGTTTACAATTAAGTTCAAATAAATAAATAGTGGAAAAATTCATAGATGAATCCAATTTGGAAATATGAAAAGTTCCTGCAAAAAAAAAAAAAAAATATATATATATATATTCCATTTTTAATAATACTAAAAACAGTTAGCATTTTTCCAGAAGTCAAAATCCACAAAAGTTGTACTCCTTCCTTCTCTGTCATATTTCTCAGTAAAACTGAACAGAAAATGAACCTACCACACAAAAGAAAGTGTGGTCTGGTTTAGGATAAAAAGTTAAAATTGTAAGTAATTCCTAAATAACTTAACAAGAAGAAGAAGAAGAAATATGGCTTAGATCGATTGTTTTATAATGATTTTTTTCAATGGAAATTATTATTAACTTGAGTTTCAAACTACCTCAGCCCTTTGAAGTCAAAATTCAGAAACAAGTCACAAAATATTTTTAAAACTTTCATATTTAAGGTATCTTAAATACATGCTTAGTCTTCAAAAATTATCTTTTTCCTGTCAAAAGAGTAAGAAGCATTTTTATTGACACAGCAATTGACCACAGCAATTTGCTAGTCTGGTCCAGTTAGATCCCCATGCACAACAAAACACTTAAGCAAAAATAAGTTAATAGACAAAAAGAAATGCTTCAAACAATCAACCCCCAGTTCACCCACACTAGTTTATTTCCCAAATCCTTTTGGAGGTCCACTTTACTGGATGGTCTCTGAGATATACATAGAAAAAATATCTTCTTGAGGGGATCTCAGAATGACTGCAGCTCTAAGATCCTGGAGGACTTTACTTGCTGAAGTTCACTGCAGATGCTGTGCACACATCTTACAGCAGAGTTGCAAAAGCAAAGTGATAGAATCCTACTAAAGTGCCCCATAAAAGTAATGAGCACTACAGAACAAAGATAGGTTTATAAGCCAAACTGCAATAGCCTTAGCATTAATTACAAACACTGCCTCCAATCATCTAGCAGCATGGCACAGTAATGTGAAATGAACTAGTGAACAAAGAGTCTTGACATTCTTTCCCTCTTAATATAGGCACAGAGGGATGAACAAGAAGCTACAGTTCTGTATCACACAATTACGTTCCTCATTCATTAGTACCACATCATTGACTACACCATGAAAGAAATGACAAATTAGCAATTTCACAGGACTAGCATAATACTATCATTTGTATCACAAAGTCAGCAAAATCTAACCACCAATAATTCAGCTCGCCATTCTAACCCAAGGCTGGCCATCAATATGGTTTTATGTGCCTTGTACTAATCACTAAAGTCAGATAATATGCAAGGTTAATGGTTGCAGACAGTCTGGGGAAATATCCAAGATCTGATAAGGAAACCCCACATTATTGCTGTTCTATGTGTGTATATCCCAATCAAGAATAGGCAAAGGAAGGAAATCAATGCTTAAGGCAGTTATAATACATCTCTTGGTGTAACTTATAAATTGGCCCTTCATTGCCCATTCACATTTCAGTTAATAAATAGTTCAGACATAGGACACATGGATAGTGAAGAAGTGTAACCATTGTACGTTTGTCACCCTCACTTTAGATTTATGCTGTCTTAGTACAACAGACTCTATCCAGTGCTTTTCAATTACTTCACTAGCCTTTTAAAGAAAATAAGAAGTGATACTTAATCCTGATCAGTAGTTTTTTATATATTCCACCACCTGAAAGGAACTTGATGCATTTTTCCTCATTTAAACAAACAGATAATCAACTAGGATACTCTCATTCTAATTGTATCCCACCATTGCTTACATTCACAAATATATATCTCATCTCCATTGCTGATAACGTAAACTCTTTTTTCCATACTAATTATAGCAGACTGGACATTGGTTTTCTTTTATATTTAGCACTGAGCTATCCAAAGATATTCTATAGTAATTTGCAGAATAAAAAGTCTGACCTCAATATGCTTGTGAACGATTTTTAATGTAGTGTCGCTGATAATATATAAATTCACATTACTAAAATCTGTATCTGCCTAATGTTCCTAAAATGTCAAATCCTGCACTTTGAAACTTTTTTTTTTTAAGTAAGCCCTTCTCCCCCTTTACTATAATTACACCCATTTTCCCTCTACAAACCAAAACCAGGCAGACACTGTATTTAATTTGTAACTGCACCACTAAATGCAAATATAAAATTGGCAGCTTTGATGTTGCAGCATTAAATATAGCTTATCTCACCAGTGACAGTGAGAAACAGACACTCTCTTAGGACTGTGAGTTATGACAGTCTCTCCAATGAGTGAAAAATCATCCCTGTACAGCTGTCACTGATGAGATTTTCTTTTCTTTTTCTTATGGCTCGTGAGTGTTTCAGCGTAGTTGGAGCCACCACTCTGGTGGCAAAGATGGAGACTGCTTTAATGCAACTAAGTGCGCCCTTTTGTTCTGCACAGTTTCCTTTGCTGTATTAAAAAAAAAAAAAAATCTTGTCTTCGGAAAAAAAAAAAGGAATCAAGAATTGTGCTGGGCCCAGTAACTAGCTGATATTAAACTAATGCACTATTTGAAGAAGGGATTATAAAATGACAGGCACGTAGAGCCAAGGATTAAGAGATGCCTCCAGTGCTCATGTCATATGGAATGTGACTTTTTTTTGCAGACTTATGCAGGTGCACCTTTAGTCATTTTAACATAAGAAATTCTCAGTGTTGCTCTTTAAAGATAACATCAGAGCACCAAGGAGGTTTAGTCACGAAAGAGAACACTATTGTTCTGGGTACCAAGTAAAACAACTCAGAAGAAAATGGCTTTTCAAAAAGTTTGCAATCTGAAAAAAAAAGAGTTAGTAATCCACATGCTACTGCCAAGAACAGAGCAAATCAGTATGAAGTGCTTATAAATCCTGGCAAGTGAGGCTCTTTTCATTCTGTAATTGTGAAATAGAGACACCTTTGTCTTTCAAAACACTCTTGGAAGTTTCAGTCACAGCAATGTTAGATAAACAGTGAGTGATAAATACTGGTAAATAAGGGAGATGCCTAACATGTCATACATATCTTAATTTGCCTGCTTCTGTCTGAATACATAGCATTACATGGCTATAATCCTTTTCAGCCTTTGTGTGGGCAACAGATATTGCAGGAGGATGGCTAGCCAAAGGACACAAATAGGATGCTACAGTGCAGTCACTTCTTCCACAGCAGGGTCAGAGGACCCAGACTGGGAGGACAGTACCCAGATTAATAGGAAAGAGGAACAGCTGCTAAAATCTATATGAGCTACCTTCATGTTGATTTATATATCTGCTATGTATATTTGAATAAGTTGACTATGAGTCTACTTAATAAAACATCTGGGAGGACCTTTAACCAGCCAATATTCGGAGATTCAGAGACCATCCTCTCCTTCCCCTCCCCAAAAAATGTTTCCTTGCAGATGGCATGTTCACTTGGCCCCCTCCTGTTCACTTGGCCCCCTCCTGTTCACATCCCTGGAAATGAAAGGAAGGGACTGCTGGCAATCCAGTGGTCAAAACCCAGAAGTTTTGCTAACAAGGAGAAGGCAACCAAGCTTCTCATTTCAGGCCTGCATTCAAGAGGAGACAAAAATGGATCTGAAATGCCAACTTCCAAATTCATATTTTGGAATTTTAAAGAACTGTTTGAGAACAACTTGTACAGCTTTTCTTCCTCCTGCCTGTGCTTTCTAGCAAATGTATTTATTCCAGTAATACCAATTGTTTGATTGCCAAGGATATGGCAAAGTCTTCCTTAGTCCTGATTCTGATGTCCCCTCTGTCATGGCTGTCCTTTTCCTGCTTTTACCAACCATCATTCCCCAAGCCTTCCCTTTATTCAGGACACACTGCTGAGTGAAACCCTCTGTTGTCCCTCAGCTTCTCTCTTACCTCAGCCTACCACTTGTTAGGAAGCCTATAGCCTCCTTTACCACCTATCCTTTACCACCTACCACCTATCCACTATTTTCCGTTGATAACAAGAAGCAGACCTATCTTCTCTATCAGGCCGTTACACCAAATGTAAGATTTTCAAAGAAACATTCTTATATGCTTTTTCCCCATCATTATCCTTGTGTTTAGGATGACCACTCTGTGAATGCCCACAAAACAACCCCAACAATCTTCTTCAAACTCTTCCTCAAAATATTCAGATGGAGTAGTAGACAGACTACCAGTGGCCTACAAATTACAGATGTACATTATGACCAAAATACTGTCCTTGCTTTTATGTACTCTCAATGTATCTGTTACCTCTTGTGTTTTACGTAGAAGGAAGGTTTTGGGGAATCAAAATTTAATTTTTTTTTAGACCTTTATAGGAACTTGCATAATGGCCCATTTCAAAACAGATAAACTAACCCAGAGGACTGGGCAAACAAATAAACTAACCCAGAGGACTGGGCATTCCCATTTTAAAATATTTCATTAACTGGAGATGTCCTTGAATTATACTTTTCTAAAAGTCTTCAAAAGAAGACTTAAACTGTTAGACTTCAAAAAGAAGTTTTCTTTTGAAGACTTTTAGAAAAGTACAATTCAAGGACAAGACTTCAAAAAGAAGTCTAACAAATATTTCTATTCCCCTTTTCTAGCTCGAAGACCAGAACATATGAAAATTCTTCACTGAATTCCATGCACTGGTACCAGGATCAAAGCTAGCCGTTTCCAAACTTTGACAGTGTGATCTTTCTTTGTAGACTACCCACCCCCTTCTAACTCCTGCATTTTCAGGGTTGGGAACAGTTAAAGCCTTCTCTTTCAGGAGCAGAAGATCTGCAACAACATATAGCAGCTCTCTGGTGAAAAATAAATAAATAAATAAAGCTATGCTGAGAATTTTTTGGAGCCCCAGTTCTGTTATTAAAGCAAGCTGAAACTGATTCCTAGACCTGCCATCATATTGAATAAACAGTCAGATTTCAAGGGGCAGAGAATAATAATACAGTTATTCTTAAAAATGCAAGAGAGGATTGACTAGCTTATAAACAGGAGGGGGAACGCCTGTTTACACGTGTTGACAGTGATAGGACAAGGGGGAATGGTTTTAAACTAAGACAGGGGAGATTTAGGTTAGATATTAGGAGGAATTTTTTCACTCAGAGGGTGGTGAGGCACTGGAACAGGTTGCCCAGAGAGGTTGTGGATGCCCCATCCCTGGAGGCATTCAAGGCCAGGCTGGATGTGGCACTGGGCAGCCTGCTCTAGTGGTTGGCAACCCTGCCCAGAGCAGGGGGGTTGAAACTAGATGATCTTTAAGGTCCTTTTCAACCCAGGCCATTCTATGATTCTATGATTCTATGATTCTACGATTCTACGATTCTATGACTAGAAATTTGAATTTTCCTTCTCTCACTAAGCATGAAAATGTTGCAGTCTTCAGCTAGAAGTATCTTAAGAAACAAGTATGCAGAGCATTAGTAGTAAGGCCAGGAGACTTCAAACAGGATGAATTTGCCCTAAATGTTTTTGCCATCACTAATTCAAAAGGTCTGCAGGGGGAGTGGGAGACGGCCAGGCACAAGGCAGCTGGGGTATTGACTGGAAGAAATCTGAGCCAAAGAAGAAAGGCTCAGGTGACAAAATATTTTACATGGTTTTGAGCTCCTGTTGAATATTTATTTGTATAAAAGATAGACCTTGTATGTAATTCTCAGTCATATCTTGGTCCCAAATGACAGCTGAGAGGAACTTCCTGTTGATCACAACAGAACTTTCAACCTCAGCAAGACCCAAAGATGGGCTGCAATTTTTAACAGGGAGTCCCAGAAACAGAATATAGGAAGACTGTGCATACGGGAATCCAAAAAGGTTATAAGATTTATTTGAATATTAATGAAAGCATCACCTCTCCATTGTCAATACCTTTCAGTGCTATTTGTCTTTTGGTAGGGACACTGAAGAAAAATGTGAGGACTACAGGCTCCAGTTTTTGAAACAAAAGTGATAGGTAGGAACCACAGCAGGACTAGAATTCTTCTGCAAGCGAGCAAATCCTCATTGTGCAGAATACTGACATGTTTTTTAAGGATCAATGAATAATAGCTCCCTTCAAAATCCTGAAAACAAACATTCTGCATTGTTTCTCTGAAAACAAAAAGAAAAGTATGCAAAGGTTGAAAGAACAATTAAAAGATAAGGACAGAAAATCGTCCAGCATGTTCATCACAACCAATAGTTGGAGCTGCTCTACAGTAGCCATTTCAGTTCTACTACTCATGGTAGTTTTTCTTCAACTCATAATAATGCAACAGCACTGTTTTTTTCTCTCTTGGTCTCAGAGATACTGTATTAGGTCATTATATATTTCAATCTTTATTTCATTCAAGCTTTTATCTCACAAATCAGACTTTAACAAAGTGTGCATTTCAAGCAGAAATTTCATTTAACTGTTAAAACTTCCACTTTATTTCCCTCACCACATTCTTTTTTTTTAATTTATGATGGTTGAGTTGACTTTTAGCACCTTTTATTTCATTTGTTTTTTCTAAGCAAGGGGTTAGATTGCAAAGATAGTCTTTAAAACTTTACCCAAATAAAATACATCTGGAGATGGCCACCTGAGTCTGCAGAGAGCCTGAGACACTGGTTCTGAGATGTAGGTTACACCATTCACTGCAAGGGATGGTAGCTCTGACTAATCACAGTGCTGTGTCCCTCATTGCTGTTAATTACACCACTAATCAAGGCATAAAAAGAGAAGCATTATCAGAACTGGTGCACAATTCTCAATGACACAAAAGGCCAACCAAGGAAAGACAGGATTAAAATTCAAAGGAACAAGCTTTTCCTGAGGGCTGATATATCTGGGGGTAGGGGTGGGAAGAGCAGGGAAACTGACAGTGTAAAATTCATTTTATTTCCAAGGAATGGAAAGCACAACATTGGGAATTATAGTGAATGACCTCAGAGAACAACATCTCATTAGAATATGACACAGATTAGAATATGACACAGAATATGACACATTGGAGGGGAAGTAAATCTGAGACTGGGAAATGAAACCTTCTGCCGCTAGAGCTCATGGCAAAACCCCTACTGGTATCAACAGAATCAATTTTTTATGCCATTCTCTTCTGTGATGATGGCCAAAGTTGTTGCACATTGGAGAAGCTGGAAAAAATGCCTGCATTTAAAACAGAGCTTGCACGTGGCAACTCAATATTGTTTTTCATTTTCCCATCATATCTATTTGGTGTTAATTAAATTAAAAATGTTACTGATGCCAGTACAATGAAAATGGTATCTAGAAATGATATGATGCTCAGACATATGGTAACAACTTTCAAGCTAAACTTGTTGAGCTTCTTTCCCGTCTTCTTTAATTTGATAGTTCCTTTGTCAGAGCGGTTTCTGATGGGAAAGAGAAATGAAATGAAATGAAATGAAATGAAATGAAATGAAATGAAATGAAATGAAATGAAATCTGCTCAATCATGAGTGTCTCCCTTCAAAATTTTCTTTCTTTCCTTCTATTTTTTTTCTTTTTCTTTTTTCTTTCTATACCTTTTCCTCTTTTCTTCCCACAATCTTCTTCAATTTTCAGATAAAATGTCCTCTTTACTTGCCAGACACCAGCTTTAGGTAGAGTGCTAACTGAGCAAACAGATCTTAAACTGATCAGTAGACAGGACTTGGGTCAAACAAGGACTGATCACTGTCCTACAACAAATGCCCTGCATTCACAATGTTTACCATAAGCTTTAGGTAACTCTTCTGTTGTTATCCTGTTGATGAAATATCTGAGAGAGAGAGTTGGGAGTAACCCGGGATCTCTTCAAGTTTCAACTTTGAATACAATATGTCCTACTTTGATTAGGACAGTTTTTGTTCTGAATGGACATCCTGAAAATGCAGTGCCAATATCAAAAAAAAAAAGTGATGTAGAAATATGTGGAGTTTTCCAGCTCTCAGGTAAGTAATTGTATTGAGGAAAAAACATACTTTTTATCCTACAATGTTAACCATTGAAGCACTGCCGACCATACTTTGAGGGAGTGGAGTAAACTTCCTACTCAGCAGTAGGAGACTGGGGTTAGATGGGCCTTTGGCAGAAGCTCCTTAAGTTTGCCTCTGATGTTGGTGGCTGGATAATGGCTACCCTAACGACCTTTTTTGGAAGCCTGTCACCAGTACCTCCCATACTCCAAATTTTCTGTGGAAGCAATGGGGACCAAACACAGCTGACTGTGAACTTTAAAAAAAAAATATGTAAAATGGTTTTGGATGTATATGTCAAGACTGAAAATTACGGCTGCCTACTCCAGGAAAGAGCGCTTTAACACAGAGGAGCAACAGACAACGGTACCTTCCCTATTCAAGTCTGTATCATCTTTCCCAAACCTTCTGCCATAAAGTGCAGAGCTTCTTGCTGGAGGGGAATATTTTGTCTGAAGCTACTCAGTACATGGAGTCTGCAGTTCAGCCTGATAACTAACCTGAGTCAAAGCCTACATACTCCTAGAGAATTATTCTTGGTGCCTTATGTGTGGTCTGTCCATCCCAAATTACACTCCTAAAAAAAGAATTCAATTAGTAGTAAGCTTACCTATCACTTATCAGCTGACCATGTAAATAGTCTGCAAAATAGTAAAAAGGCAGGTGGTAATCCAATGGGATAATAGCTCAGGGAAAAAATATGCTATTAGCCCTGCTGGGCTCCACACGGCAAACAGCCCTTTCCACTCATAAAACCATGAATAGATCTGCTGCACAGCAAGAACACAGCCATGTTCAGCAGCATGTGTCAAGGCAGGGAGGGAGTGAACCTGCTCTTGTGAGACAAAAGGCTACACTCTGTGAGATAAACAACACTAAGGCAACATGATCAAAGAATATTTAAAAATAACCATAATAAAGAATTGCAAAGAGGAAGAAAATGTTCAAACAAGCTGAGTGGAATCTCACTGAAAAATAAAATAAAATATTCCTCATGCCAAAAGGCTGAGCTTACTATCTTGGAGTCACACTTTGTGTTCTTCCTCCTGCTGTTTCAGGGACCTAAGGAAACCAATTTAGAAAATGAGGGGTAGGAATTTAATCCTTGCCAGCTTGCCACATGTTGATACAAAGCACTAGGAAGCAGGGTGTGGGCAACCACTGCTGAGATTTACCCATCCCTAGCTCTGGATAAGTGCAAAGGAAGAGGGTGGAGGTTCTAACCAACTAAAATGCATCAGCTATTTTGCTACATGAAGCCTCCCTCAGCTACAAAACAGTGGGCTAGAGTGTTTAGAAGCATAACAATTATTGCAAGCCAGCATGAGATTCCCCATGCCTCGCTCCACCTTTTCCATTCACATGTAGCTGGCATTTGCAGCCAATGTAGACAGCCTCGTCATGAACATTTGGGGCTGGAGCCAAAGGAACAGCTGAACCAAAAACTTTCTCTGTGGCCTTCAGTATGTCATTTAGCATATCTTTGCCTCCCTTGCCCACCTCATCTGTAAAATGGAGATAACACGACTTACTCACTGGCTACTCCACAGCCACATTAATAGCTGCGTGGTGGTTTACAATCATCAGGTAGCATGGCACTGGCATCGCAGCAAGGATGATTAGAAAGCAATGGGCTGCCTGTGAGTCTTGGCACCAGGAGAAATGGTGTAGGCAGACCAAAGCTGCAGGCAGCAGGTCACCCACACAATGATTAAATCAACAGTCGATTTCCAGTACACCAGAGCATTTACTAGCATTAAAGTCCCAATCTTATGCAAGGAACTGTTTTATGTGTTTCATCAAATGGTAAGGCATAGTACAGGTTGCTTTCTTGAAAGATTTGCTTTACTTATCAATGTCTTACATTTACAGTTTTTCAAAGCTCATGTATGTACTTACTGTAGCAAAAATAAAACATTTGAATTCTGCTTCCTCAGCTCTAGGAATGATCTGCATTTAAATCTACTAATTCCTTGTGTCACTGGAAAATATGCACCTAGTTTATCTGCTTATGCACAGCTTGAAGCAGCTCAGTAACAAAGCAGCAAAAGATTACTTTAAACACCTGAAATAGGATTTTCAGGGGTCCT
This sequence comes from Anseranas semipalmata, assembly GCA_013399115.1. Classification (NCBI taxonomy): domain Eukaryota; kingdom Metazoa; phylum Chordata; class Aves; order Anseriformes; family Anseranatidae; genus Anseranas; species Anseranas semipalmata. The sequence continues at coordinate 430,688 of VXAA01002207.1, read as the reverse complement.
GAGTACCTAAACATCTAAATGTCCAATAGTAGCTGCAGAAGTTCAAAGTTATAGAAAATCAGCCGCCTTATTTTCTTGTCCAGTGTAAACTGACTTAATGAAGGAAGGAGGAGGGAACGACAAATTAAAAGTTTATACTTTCAGGGCAGATAGTGCTCTCTAAGGCTGAACAAAGGCTTGAAAACAGTGGTTGATGAGCGAGATGTGGTTGATCAGCGAGAGCAGATACTGGGAGCAAATCTGGAAGCAAAAGCACCAGCTGTGTGTTTTCTCCTTCAGGCAGAGTGGCACATCTCTCTCCATACCTTAACACATCACCGAAAGAGCATGCTGGCTCCGTACCAGTGCAGAAGAATCATATACAGATGAGAAAGCGGCAGAGCTTTAGTGATGTAGTAGAGGTTCAGAAGATGAGCACAACCTTTCAACATTTCAGAATAAAGCTAGGAACAAATCCATCTGCCAGACCACGTATTCACTACCTACAATAAGTTCTCTGTTACAAGAGGAAGACTTAAGGACACCACTTCCAGGAGTGCTGCTTCCTCACTTCCTTCAGCTTTCCTGCAGCCCTCTTCTGACTCTTTCCAAGACCACTGGGAAAATGCACTGGACATTTCTATCAAATTAAATATTGATATAAGCTCACATCTACTGAAGAAAAGGGTTATGCTAATAGATTCATCACAAGAAGAGCAAAGTACAGGGAAAGTACGTTATGTGAACATCAAGCTTGAATGAAAAACTAAGAATGCTAAGTAAAATGGACTGAATTTGTCATCCTAAAATAGATATTTCACAGTGAAACTCAGCCTCTATCCAACTCTCTCTTCTCCACTTCTTTGATTGCCTTTTATTAAAAATAAACACCTTTAATTTAATAATACATCAGACACATCAGTACAAGATTTACAAACCTGAAAAGCACCGCTACAGTATTCGTAAAGACTTTTAAGTAAAAAAACAATTGGCAAGGAAAGTCTCACAATCCTACTGAAATTTTCACTGGGAGTACTTAGCTGAATACGTTCAGACAGGTCCTCAGGGTAGTTCTAGCCACGTGCAAATTACCCCGACCCTGCCTTTGCTTGGGTGGCCCTTTCATTAGATCTCCTAAACTGGTCTTCCTGCTTCTTCAGACTGCAGCAGGCAAGCTTACAGACCTGAGGTACATCTATTTCTTGAATCCTCCCTTCCCATATCAGTCACATTTTTTACTTTGCCATTTTTTCCTCTCTCCTTCTGGAAATTTTCCAGGCAAGAGAACTTTCACAAGCAAGACTATCGAGGCTTTCTACAAAAATGTCATTATCTTCTTATGATAGCTTTTGGCCACCAGGTTCATCTAAATTTGAGTTTGGCCAAACAAGAATCTGTAATGCTATGATTTTGAGGGGTATATTTCTTTACTTCACAGTTATGTATTCTATGTTTTGTGTCCCAAAATACCATTAGTCCTCTTCCAAAAGAGAATACCAGTAGAACATTATCTTTGCACTAACAGTTTGCTCAGTGTTATTGACAGAAGTATTAACTTGTACTGACATTCCAGAAAAGCTAATGTGCAGGGTGAATATTCACCATATCTAAGTGTTTGCAGATATTTAAGGCCCAGGTAAATGGTGAGGACAATTTTTTTTCAGCTGCCTATGTTCCAGTTAGCCATATATTGTCATATGTGCAAAGTAGGCCCATTAACAAAAGAAGCAAGCAAACATTATACCCTGTCATTTCACTCTAGGAGCAAATATTTGTTAAACTAATGATTCAAAACGTAAATGACTTTTAATTTTTTGATATTCAGTACAATGAAAGAAGTCAAAACAGATACAGCTATCTCAACATCCATTCGAAATGGGATGAAAATATATGCATGTCCATCAATCAGTCTGTTGTGGTAGTTGGACCAACAAAATGGACTGTGGCCCTTCCTTTTTAACACCAACAACCTCTGAAAGATTTGAGCTCTACTTTTTAATGACTTACATGTCCAGCTCTGAGGGCACACAACTACTTTTTGAAACATGAGCTGTCACAGCCTGATTGCCTATTTAGGGACATTCCTAAATATATGTTCAAGGGTTGGGATGACTCTTAACTCTTACCAGTAGTAACCCCACTGGGGGTGGCATGAAGTAGCTGAGGAAATGGACATTCACCCTACAATACTGCAGAGCAAGCTCACGTCAGGTTAATGCTAGGTGGGTATACACACTGCTCAACACACAATAATACAGTGTTTCCAGCGCCTAAATACACAGGTAGAGGCTCTCAGACCTAGTTCCCAAATTCCACCAGTGACAAGCCAAAGCCCCCTGTCTCTGACAAAAGCAGCTTCTTCAGCTCTCTCCTCCAGCCAACCAAAAGTCTTTCACTTTGTTGTGAACTGATGCCACCTACCCACCACCACCGCCAAATAGTGCAATGCATTCACCAGCAGCTAACCGCTAATCTTTGGGAGTGCCCCACCTGTCCCAGTGACATGACATCCCCACTGCCAGAACAAGTCCTGACAGTGAAGAGTCCCACCTAGGAGGAGAGAGAGCAGTCCCCAGACCTCCATTCCTTGCAGCTAAGACAGCACCATGTCAAGCCATGCGACAAGGACGCACTGCAAGCACAACAGTCATTCTGCATATGATGAGCCACGCTTGCGGCATCTTAGAAAATATTTTTTACTCTATTGCAATCTAATCTATAAAGCCAGAAATGAATTCTCAAAGGCGCATGGGAAAGCAAAACTAAAGCTCTGAAAAGCCAGCAAAATATAAAATAAAAAAGAATAAGAACCAATTTAATATTTCATTTTCATATTAAATCCAATGTACATGTTGAAAGTGCAAGAAACTGAGGGAATAATCTGTTTTCCTCATCTCAGAAACAGACAGAAAATGAGACTTTGCCATAGATAACACCATTGTTTACAGGTAGGAGAAAAAAAAACTTTCAAGTTAAACTGGTATTTATTGCTTTTAAAAGAGAAATGACAGCAGAATGTGCCAAGTCCCAGAAAGATAAAAGGGAAAGGTTAGGGAATGTTCTCATCCGTTTTGATCAATGGGTAGGTTGGGTTGCTGGATCAAATGAAATCAAGCGAGTCTGTTACGTTGGCTCCACTATTAACCTAACTGCTCTGTAATTACAGTTTGCTATGTAAGTGCTTTTCACAACAAACACATTTTGCTTTGTCAAAACAGGCTTGAATCAACTGTGCTTCCAGCCAGAGACCAAAACACCTTCACTACAATACGCAGGCTATGTGGTGCCTGTGTATAGCACCAGCAGTGGAAACTAGAGGTCCTTTGTACAACGGCACCAACACCAGCCTAAGTAGGCAGGGCTAAAAATGAGATGTGAATACCACTTAGGTAGGAAGAATCAAGTCTGACAGGTCTGACAGATACAAAAGCCATCCTGGCAAGACTGCTGGACCGTGCTGGTTCACTTCTTTTTCCAGTCCTTCTTTGGTTTGTCTATATTGCTGTTCCCACAAAGGCCCTAGAACTGAAAGTGGAGTACAGATGTATGGCCCTCAACAAGAATATCTATAGGGAGTTAGTACGGAGTAGCTAATTCACTGAAAACTCATGTTCTTTCAAGCCACATACAGTCTTCCTTGTGTAGATAAGCATTTTATATATCACTCATATTATTTCACCAAGGACTGTGGTCACAATGACAGCGTGAAATCAGTGCACCGAAACTTGAATGGTTAGACTCTTATACTTGTGCAAAGCATAAATGACAGACACACAGATTTGGTAAAGTTCTGTGCAAGTTCATTTGCTTACATGTGTAATTATCTACACCAGATACAATTTGCGGGTATATGATTTAGAAGCCCTCTTGAAGCACCTCCAGTCTTTCACATTTTAGAAACCCCAATGTACAGAAGCAAGAAGGTTTTGTATACATTATAAAATTAGACTTTATAGTTACTTTGACTTCATTATGTGGCATTCTAATATCATGCAATGAACAAAAAATGTGGGAAGAGGAGAATTGGAGACAGAATTATTAAATATACTGTGCTTGATATCACTAAGGACAGACTCCCTGCTATGAATATGAAACCAGAGTTCAAGAACCAGCCTTTACTCTGTAATGGAGCAACTTACATTAAGGAATGTAAATCCCTCCAAAGTTGAATGGAGACTTCTATAGTCTGCAAGGTATTCTTCCATCCTGAGAAATACATAAAATTATTTCTGCCTATTCTTAGTGAGAATTGGTCTGATTTTTTAAAAAGGTATAATAATCAAAATGTAATGCACATCCTGAGAAAATAAATACTGAGAAAACTGACATAAACCACAAAAATAAATAAATAAATAATAATTAAAAAAATTAAAAGTCTACATCTGAAGTACTAGACAAAGTCTGAACAGGCAAAAAGGATACAACTTTTTGCTATTACTAAGTTTGCACCCTTGCAAGCTTAGTGTTGTGAGTTTTGGAGGCCTTCAGCACTAATAGAATCAAAAGCACTTGCAACATTTTGTTATGGAAATTTGACTAACTCTCTCCATTTTTCATACATATGTAAGGTATATAAATGAAGGAAAAGGTTGGTTTAAGGTGCTGTAAAGTCAGAAAGTAAGCCATAAGGACAAACTGATCAGTCCAGCTTTCAGAGACCCTGAAGTAAAAAGAGAGAGGGAGCGGACCAAAGCAGCCAAGTTATCAGAAAATCATTTACATCCTGAAACCATTTACTCTGTCCTGCGTAGAAAATGCACGTGCATGGCTTGCTGCTTCACTGCTTTTTACTGCCCTGTTTACTGCACAACCCTTCCAAAATGCAGCAAAAATAATCTGACCTCATCTGACAACCACATCAAATGTCTATTTTAGCTCACTAAATAAACACATACACATATTAAGCCCCAAAAGATGACATTAATGAGTAAAGATGTGTGCATACAAATTCCAATTTGCATATGCAGTTATGCAGGCTTTGGGGTGAGTTTCTGGGGAGTTTGCTTTGGTTTGGAGAGTTCAATTTTTATCATTGTTGGGTTTTTATTTCTTTTTTTTTACCTCCAAATCTTGATTAAATATTGAAATTTAGTCATCATAGTTGTAATCAGTATTTCATAATACCCCAACTTTGTGGGTAGCTTGGCTGGCCATTTTTCCTGTCCCTATTGTCTTTATCTGTTTAATGGTCCAGATGTCAGAACAATAGAACATGTTAAATATTGACACTGGGGAAGCATCAAGAAAATTAATATCACTTTTGTTTATTTTTATATACTAGTAAATGCTTATTTTGGTGAGTGTTACCCTAAATGCTTTGCACTGTTATGGAACTTCTTCTAAAATTAACTGCTATTCACAGTTTAAAACAAGTTTAGATATCACAGGAATTAACCATGTTACATTTTAACAATTTGATTGCCTTTTTAATCCTATTGCTTAAGGCTATTCCTGTGTCAGCTGCATTGCATGACTGATATTTGCTCAGCTGAGCTGTGTGCATCGTTTCTGTTTACAGTGATCCTAACTCCACTAGCCTGTTTTTATTTACAGATACTTATATCATCACTTGCCTGGCCTTATCTGCATCACTAACGTCTACAGCAATCGTGATATACCATGTCTCGCTACAGCAGCTGCTGCAGATCAAGATGTAGTAACTTCACAAACAACTTGTCGCTGTCCCACAGAGCTTATTTCATTCAATACTTAAGGGGAAAACGTGCATTTTTAGTATCTTATGCCTCTATTTAAAGTCTGAAAATACATTTGAGGTTGTGCTGTCTCATTTGAGGACTTGATGGAAAGAGAATATAAACAATACAAGCAGGGTTTAAGGTATCTCAAGATTTTGAAATAGCTGGTGCTATTAATTCTGTTTTTAACACAGTACAGGAGATTTAAGGTTATTTTGTGCCTTACTACTTCTATTCTCTATCTTTGGGACCTGACTTCTTAGTATCTCTTTCTCATATGAGCATAATTAGATTTAATAAATGTTTATTTAATGCTTTTAGAGCTCCAAAGGAGAGAAAATGCAGATGAACAATGCACTGCTGTTTATTTTCCACTGATGATTTATTATATTAAAACATTTACAGGGAATGCCTGTATGATGCCCTATTATGAAGGTGACTGATGATAGATTTTCTACGAGATCTCTTCACAAAGATAGACAGATAAACATGAAAATACCTCTTGGCTCATTACGGTTTACCTCAATGTAGGTGGATATCCTTCACAGTGGTGTCTTTGAGTAGGAGACCATTGGGGCAAATACAGACATCCTTTCTGGGACTAAAGTCTCAACCACAGAATAAATCCAATTCTACCCAGCAGGACTGAATGACTCCCCTAGACTGTTGTGCTGTTTGCATATCATGGGCATCCTCTGCTCCAGAGAGATGCTGAAGGGGTGAGGCTTGAAGAAGGCGAGATCTTCTGGAGACCATCACTGCCTCAAGCCTATATTGCAATAAGCACATTCTTCCATTAGGACTGCAAACCAATGATACAATTTCAGCCTCAGGCCTCCTTATTGTCTTGAACTTGTGTTGCCATCTTGAGCTGAAACCTAAGAAATCCAGCTCAACTACACAGCTAGTAAGAGCTGAGTTGGCCACCCTGGATTATGAAATGAGCCGTGACTGTAAACATTTCCTTCAACAGTGTGCTGTGCTAGCGATCTGCCTGTTACATAAGGAGACATGGCTTAATGCCATATGAATCAAACCAAGGAGCCCCAAACATACCCTGACCCACAATGAAGGGTGGACATTTCAAAATCTTTTCAGAGCAAATCTGGCAAGGAATCCTGTGCTTTGCACGGCAGGAAGAGCATTGAACCGTGAAACCCTAAGGTCTACAGGAGCTTTTCACACCAGTTTCACTTGTAAACAACTTTGCTAGAACGAACCTGCCCTGTGAAACATTTTGGTCTTTATGAATAAGGTGTTTTTCCCCCCACAAAAACCCCTTTTAATCTTTTCTGCCTGCAGCGCTCAAGAGTGACTACATAGACGCTGCCTCTCAGCCTGCCCTGGCCCTAAGAATCCACACACACACACCCAACCAAGGTCAGAAGGTGGCACCAAAGTGGTTCTTGGTTGTGCAAGAGAAAGCAGACGAAAGGAGTAGGTATCAGACCAGTTTCTAGCACAGTAATGGGTTTTGGCACATTTTGCAGGGACTGCAAACCACTGAGCACTGCTGTTTGACAGTGCATGTTGCCCAATTTAATTATATCTTATTTCAAACAAAGACAAGTAAACATCCACAGTACACCAGAGCACAGTGGAACTAAAGGCACAATAGCTGCAGGAGTGTGTAATACTCCATTAAGGAGAAAAACAAAAACCATGTTAAAATAATGTTCAAACAGCCTACTTAAGCATTCAGAAATCAGAAAATACCCAATATAGGGCTGTTTATACAGTCAGCAGGCTGCCTGTGCCCTTTTATATGTAAAATTGCCTCAAGAGCACTCCCTCTACAGCATGACAGAAATTCATCAGCTCCAGCTGAAGCTCCATAGGCTTCTCCCAGGCACCTTGGTTCCCAGGACACAAGGGTGCTGCAGGAGCACCCTCAGGTGTCCTCCAGCACAGGTGTTATTTTGCGTCCAGGCACAAAGATACCTTTGTACAGATCGAGGTGGGCACAGACCCGCTCTCAGCAGGCTGTGATGGAGGCAGCCACAGAAAGGGCAGCATCTGGCTGCTCTGCATCCAGGTACAGTGAAAGGTTACAGCTGAGCACCCTAAAATATAGCCATCCACAGTCTTTCCACATTGCACAATCGTCAAGCCCCAAGTGACTATTTTTTTCCCTTTGTTTCTTTTATTTTTTTTCTTGAGTCAATTTTTAATATCAAATAAATACTGCTATTAAAAAAAAAAAAAGTGAAATCCTGTTTCTGAGGGAAAAGAATGTAAGTTCAAGTGGCATGCAATTTGGGATGCTGGTTTATATCAGTTCAACATTAGAACTATAAGAATTTCATCCATAGCATTTTTTTCTTGCTTTAGACATAACTGAGAGGGACATAATTCCAGCTGGAATTATTTAAGCATAAGTCATATCCTAAAGCATCAAGAATGAATCATTTATCTAATTATAAATCTTTGTCTCTGCCCACAACCAGTTTTGCATATTAAAAAGACACATAGTAAATGTAATCTATTTTTTCTCTCGTTTACACTTTTAAATATTAGCTCTTGATAGGAATTTGTAGAATAAAAGCATACTATAGCAACTAAAAAATGTTGAGCCTGGTGCTGCTTTTAGCTATTACACATTTTAAAAGAGTATACTGCTGATGATTTGCATTCTCTGTCATGTTGCTTCAACATTTTTTCTTAAGAGAAAAAGATGACACAAAAAACACTGGAGCAGAAAATGAAATTAAACACTAAACCTTAACAGAAAAGCATCTCTCTCTGCTAAAGTAAATTTGTCTGTTCTTAACACTAGCTCTGTGCCTAAGTTCATATCAGAAGAACCCAAAAATTGGACAGATAAACGCAAGTTTCCAAGTTTCCTATCTAGAATTCCAGAGACATCCTGATCTGGGGGGCGGGGGGGGGGGAGAGAGGGTTAAGAACTGGTGATAAAAATATGATGAAGAGATCAGCTGGTATGAAGAGCTGGCTGAGAAATAAGCACTAAAGAATAAATAGAAAGCCATAAACTGCAGGTTGAGGATACCGAATGTGATTCCAGAAGAAGAAATAAGCAATTAAAGGAATTCAGGAGATAAACAACATTGATTTAGCCACAGAACTTGAGGTCTTTATGTCTATGACCTTCTTCTTTCAGAACAAAAGCAAAGAAAGCAAAAGAACATTCCTTTAAAATGCATTTTGATGGCCAAGTAGAAGGGCAGTGGAAAATGGAGCAGTTTGACAAAGGGCTTGTGTTTAGAAGCTCCTAAGGTATGAAGTGCCTTGGATTCAAGACCTCTATGGTACTCTGTTCCTTTTGTCCTTCTGTCACACATTCAGTAGTGTAGCTACTGCCTGAGCACAGATTGATCGGAGTCATATTAACCAAAATCATTATTATTTTCTTTAAAATCTGCTTTTTCTTTTTTAGGTTAAAGCAATTCTGTACTAATCACCTCAGCAAAGCCTACAGGCAAATCTTGGATTTGCATGAACAAAACTTGCAAGAGAAACTAGACATGAGCTCACCCATACTCTTTTCCAACTGTTACTTCCACACAGCTGGCATTTAGGAATGAGACAGTCTGGTACATTTTCAGCAAAGAAGAAAGGCTTCAAAACCACCAAAACTTGCTTATTAAATTTCTTTTCTGAGATTAGTTGCAGAATTGTCCTAAAATGTTTCTTCTGTATCTTTGCTAACTCAGGTATCAACTTTTTGTAGCTCACTCCCCTTTATCATTCCTGTTAGCAGGCAGCACATTTATTTTATGTAGGGATTTTAGCGACATCTGGTGGCCCTAGAAGAAAGCTCACCTCTGAGAAACCTCGACAACAAATCCAACAAAACACGCCTTGTAATTGTTGACAGCTAGCAGCTGTCAGTGTTCAGTCTCGATCAGGGTAGACAGCAATACAACTACGAAAGATCATATAAGATGAGATGAAAAAAAAAAAATCCTCAGTTTGAACAGTACTAGGCTGCTCTGGCCAAATTCTGTATCATAGGGAACTCTGAAGAAAAGCTAGTAAAAATAATCCCTTTACAATATTTCTGCTGTCCTTACAATGCAGCCTCAGCAAAACAGAGATCTGAACCCGGACCTGAACTCCAAACTCTCTGATAGCTAACAGGTTGTCTCTCATCAAGGTGAATGTCAACAAAGAGAAAATCATTCAATGTAGAGAGAACAGGGCTCAAAAAAATACTCAGTGTCTTTACTGGAAATATAAATTGCATACAAACTAGATGCTGTATAACTCAAACATAGCAAGCTTTTAGGAGTTCAAGGCTTCTATGGAAACTTCATCCAGCTTCTAAACAGAAGTAAAAGACTAAGCAATTTGGAGCAGACCTGAAGGAACAGCTATTAGTCAGCTTTCATTTCTGACTTACAGCCTACTTTTTTACAGTTTAAATGTCATGTCTGAATGATTCTGACGCTGCACAGGAAATCTCAGTCAAAGTTGCTGAGTTTTACCTGTCAAAACCAATGGAATTAATAGAATTCCTGTGCCATAGTCTAAATCATATATGTTTTAATCTCTGATATCACTTCTTCTATACACTCACTGAAAAAAAAAAATAAATAAATAAAAAAATAAAAAAATAAAAACTTTGATAGCTACTGAAGGTCGTTAAGAACAGCTATACATATACCTGACAAATGTGGACTAGGTCCCTTGAATCCTTTCTTGTCCTGATTCATTAATTGGGTCAATTGACCTTCCATGGTGAAGGTGAGAAAAATGGACATTTTTGACACACAGATTTCTCAGTTCTAGATTTGCGTCCTGTTAGAAGTACTGTCAAAATCCCTATGCAGCAGCTGTTATGAGCATTTCTACCTTAGATTCCTTAAAGGATCTTTTGGAAGAGCTGCAGTTATTTAATCATTAATCTGTGACATTTAGACAGTTTTCAGTTTTGAACATCATAGATATTTAAATTCACTTCTAGCCTTCTAGATGTTTTAAGTGAACTTGATGTAGAGTCTATAAACCTGCTGAAAATCAGTGGCATTTGGAGGTTACCCTTCCTGGTACATTCAGCAGCTCCACTCAAAGCTAGAACCATCACATGCAAATACAAAGAAAAAGAACAATCACTATATAATTCTAATTAGAGAAATAAACTGAGGAGTGGACTGTAGTGTAGTTAAGCTCAAGGACACATTCTGTGGCTGAATCATGTAAAGATCTTCTAGTCTGGAAAATAGACTAGACCCCTCACTTCTCTGAACTCTAGGAGAGGAAGATTCTCTGGGGACATTTAGGATTTTTTTTTTAAATAGGCATTTTCAGAAAGTTGTTTTATTATAGTTACCCACATATACCAGTGTACCAAACATGTATTGCTATTCAGGAATATTAGACAACATGCAAAGAGGTAGTACAGTTGGAAAATCAGGAACTACAGAGTTGGTGTGTTTCCACTTTTCAAAGAAGGCAACAATGAGTCATCCTTAGATAATCACTAAAGCCTTGACTCTGACTTACTAGTGTGTTGCGAATAAGCCGTAGTTAGAGATGAAGGAGTACAGCATACTTTTCTCTACTGCAGCAGGTGCATTGCTAAGAGTGGGGGGGAAAGAGGGAACATGACAAGGACTCTCTTGCATCTCAGTGAGTCTTGACTGCTGGAGTGGCCTATTGACACTCCTGGCGGTTGATATAGATTGAAGTACTTTGTGAGCTGCTCTGTCTTGCCTTGCAGAGGCTTCAGCTCTACTCAGCACCAGTAAGGCAACAGCAAGAGTGTGACGTCTAGTTTTGGGCATGGCACTTCAAGAAAGATGTGAACCAAATGGAGAAAGTGCAGAGAGGTAATAAGAGCGAAGAGTATAGAAAACATAACTTGGGATAATAGCAATCTTCGAGAAAAGAGAAAAGCGAGTCCACAAACAATCTAGCTTTAAAGATATAATAAATTATTGGAGAAAGAAAGAGAATATATCATTGGGGACAAANAACAATTACTCTATTAACAGAGTTTAATACTCCCTTCAAATTTGAGGAAAAAAAAAAAAAAAAATTATGGGGGAAAAAAAAAAAAAAAAAAAAAAAAAAAGGAAGAAGAAGAAGAAGAAGAAATAGATTTAAATTGCACCAATGGTACAGTACCTTTTTTCTTAAGGTAAAGTATAGGTAAGTTTTTTGGTTTTGCTTGGACATGAGTCATTGCATTACTTAAAAGTCATCTTAACTATTTTATTCTTTATTTTCATATGTTATTTTTCTCTACTGCTTTGGAAAAGTAATACATACCCTCAAAAAACTGATAACAATTTTGTCTGAAAAAGAAATGCTGTGATCAACAGGAATCAAAAGACAACCAGGATGGATGCAACTGGACAACAGCATCCAAAGGGACAGAAAAGAAACAATGATCTGGATGAGGGAAGGAACACTCTTTAGTCTGATTATAGCACAAGCAAATCATAATAGCCCAGAAAAATATCCTGTATCCTTGCTAGAAAAAATAAAAATAAAAAAAAAGAAAAAGAAATTAAAAGAAATCATTTCCATGCCTATGTTTAAAATTTCAACATCATCTTAATCACTGTAGTATCTGAAAAAAAAAAAAAATCTTGCTGAAGAATGGAAAACTGAAGCAGAATGATAAAAGTTTATCATTCTGAAAACTGGCATGAGAGAGATCTTTTCCTTTACACTCTCATGACTCCTACTACCACTACCCAAAGACATATGCTCATTTTCAACACCTTAGGAGCAACAGTATTTTAATATGATAATTAATTAATTTGAGAAATTTGTAAATGGATGAAACCTAGAAGGACGTGAGGATGGATGGCTGAACCAGCTGTGGTACTCCTCCCAGTAAAATAAAACTTTTAATATTATAAATATCAATTATTTTTTTTTCTTTATTATAATAATCAGCCATTTATTATTATAAAATTGACTTTATTATTACATTATTTTAAGTTTTAATTTTACAGTGTTTATCTGTGGTTCTGTTACAAAGATATAGAGCCCAAAGGACATCCAGACTTGGGCCTACAGGGGGTGCATGCAGAATATATATTCTTGCAATTACAGATGCACCTATCCTCTCTAGAAAACAGCTGAAAAACATTCTGCATGGCTCAGCATATAGGCCAACAATCACTCCTTAAAATATGTTCGCCACGTAAATACAACCTTAATTTCTGCATACCTCAGTTTACAACATTCCTACCTACTTTTTAAAGTTGTTGTGAGACCTACTCAAACACCCATTATGCTTTTTGAAAGACAAAAAAGTGAATAACATTATTTTACTAATATATAATGATAGTTTATGTTTTGATTAATAACACATATTAGTATGTATTTAATAGCATTTTATATATATTATTAGCAGAAATGACATAAAATGAGAAAAGTAAGGCCCAAAACTCTGACCCTGCTTTCATCAGAAATTTTTCAGTCTGGCATTTTTTCATCATCTGTAATTACACAAGGCTGAGGAAAAGGTAGTTTGGATGTATTTTAATAGCTCACAAAAGAGCCAGGGTCAGCAGAGAGTTAGCATGTGGGCTTCTCAACAGACAAACATCAAGAACCCATTTTTCCCAAAGAGAAATGTAGTCAATAAAACATAAAAGAAACATGTTTAAAAAATTTAAAAGCCCTTTCAAATTCAGAGAGTCCGTATTATGACAGTAACTGGCCACTCCAGGATGCACATTACCAAGGCATGAAAGCACTGCTGAGGTGACTGAAGTCATTCTGCTTTTGGCCTTGTGTCTCACAGCACACCCAAGACACACATTAATGGCTTAATGTCTTATTGCTTAATTAAATGATTAAATCCTTTGCATATGAAAGACAATCTGTTAAGTGGTAGGTTTTGGCACGTCTCACCCTGAAAACACATTAAAACCTCTTGCCATCTGAAAAGGAAAGAGATGATGACACAAACATTTGGCTCTACACTACTTAAAATGAATCCAGCCCAAAGTGCCAAAATATAATGACAGTGACAGTGAGTATATAAAAATATGAACTGTGCTTCCAGTCTCTGCCATAAGGAAATGAGAAAAATATATATATATATAAAAAGAAAAAAGAAAAAAAAAGAAAAACAGGAATCATGTAAACCAGGTGGCAAATGCCTCCTAAACCTCATCTGTGCAGTGCCTGAGATCTTTTGTAGGAATATATGCCAGTACTGGGATCTTTATTCTACATGCTTTAAGGCATGTATTTTCACTAATATAATTATTGGTGTTTGTGGTTTATCTGCACCTGCCTCACGAAATATCAAAACTATGCTATAACTGTAACTTAGTGCAACTGTCTTGCTTTTTAAGGGTGAATCAGCATCAGCTAGAGATTGCTAAAGTACCACAGCTCTGGCCAAGAAAACCCTATCAGCTCCCCCTGTAATTCCAGAAAACCTAAACCCATTCCACATCACAGGGGACTGCTGACTGAAAGGTGCTGTTTAATAAAAGTTTTAATTACAAAGAAAGAAGTCTAAATTACTCAGCTTGTCTTTTGAGTCTCCCAACTTCTATAAATAGACTTACTGCATCTGGTGGCAAAACCAGAATGGAGTTGCTTAAAGAGGACAGCCCTTAGTCTTGCCAACTTTACAGAAAGAAATTTGTGCAGCTTAAGATCCACTCAGAACTTCAGAAAGATAGATGCAGTGCCAAAAAAGAAGCTATAGGGACCTCTGAACCTGATCCAAGGCCACTGAAAGTTACAGAGCCCAACCAGTGGCAAATATTTGCCCTTGAAGCCAAGCTGCGAAGAGACAGAGCCCAAAATAGCAACAGACATGTTTAGGTCACATCCTTAAAGAATGTGCAGATTTTTAAAATATTTTCTAAAGACCAGAAGTTGACGGCTACATTGAACTTAGGTCCACAGCTCTTGATAATGAAATCCAAGACAAAATAAACTAGGTCCTACAGTCTCTGTACAGTAGGCATCTAGTTGTGCAAGTCACAATAGCCAGCAGGCTAAGTAGTGGGATGCAAGCCAGCAGCTAACAGCGCTTCAAGAAAAAGTGCGTTTGTCCAAGAGTGAAGCTGCATTTCCAAGCTGAAAACTGCTTCCTGGTTCACTCTTTTCTTAAAGACAAGTATATAAGGCATTTTTGCCTACATTTACGTAGCAAGCTGCCAGTTGGAACATAAGAAGCAGGGTACCTTGGTTAAATGGCTCCCTCAGGCACAGAGAGCTCAAACGAACATGTTACACCTCAGGAGTGCCCCGAGCATCCAGCTGGAGATGGGGCTGGTAGAGGATATTCTTCTTTCCGTCTAATTCCATTTCACTAACAAATCTAAACAGGGCATCACAGTTGCTTTACGTTCTTGTTTTAATTTTTAAAATAACATGGTACAGAAGGTGGGTTGTTGCTCAAATGAGAAGAGAATCGTTACAAAATTCTGGTTTTCTAATGACGTAAACACATTTATAAGTCCTAAATTCAAAGACAATGCAAATTACATAAACAGTATCTCAAACTTCGAATTTTGGGGTTTGATGTGAAAAAATATTTATATAAAGCTCTCTACCTCAAAACTGCTATTTATTTATTTGTTTTTTTAATACATAAAAAGTCACTTTCTAAGAGTATCATTTATGACAGCTTAAAGTTTCACTTAGCGAGTAGCAGGGGCCAGAAATGGGTACCATATTATCATTTGAAAGTGACAGGAATGCCCCAACATGATCCATCTTCACTGATCATGATTATCAGTAAAAGATGTTAAATTTGATCAGTGTGAGTCATTTTGGGGGCTATATTTATATGAGGATTTGATTAGAGTCTTTGTATTCCTCTTGAGTTTAAAATTTTGAAACAATGACCTGCTCTCTCAAGGAGCTGCTGAGTGAAGGTGAAAAACATGCTCTTAAATGAACAGGTCACATTTTCATGGTGGCAAATAAAGCCAGGAGAGACTTAAAGGGGGTCATTTTTTCCATTTTCCCTCATCCCTTTATTTAAGATCATATATCCCCACAGCATTCCTGATAAATTTTTGTCTGGTGTGTTTTCAGAACTCTAGATTCCATTGTCTTCTATCAGAATAGTCAGACATGCTAGTATGTACCTATATTTACTATAAGAAAACATTAGGGTTTGTCTAACTTAAATTTTGATGCAATTTAAATTCATCGTTTCTTATCCTATCCATACCACAAGTGACAAACAGTATTTCTTATTTTTGTAACTTTTTCCTTTATTCAAAGACTAGATTACCTTTCAGCTTTCTGAAGACTAAATAATTCCAAATTCTTCAATATATAGTCATAAAGATTTGTTCTGTTCTTACTAGTCTCATGGCTTTTCACTGAACTTCTTAAGCTGTGATGCCTCCCTACTATGAAACTAAGCATTGCAGCAGAAGCCTTCCTGGTGCCAGGTAGAGCAAATGCATTACTTCACAGTTTACAAATAATTCCTATTACTTTTTTTTCCACTAGATCTTTATGCTGTTATCCAGTAGAATAAGTATTCTCTCCCAGTCCCTTTTTAACCTGCTTCTAGTCCTTATCTAGCCTGTTGTTTCCAAATATGTTTTTTTTTTTCTTAATGTTTTTTAACCCTTCCTTCTTCTGGAATCCTGTATTTGGTGTCACCAAGGTTCATCCTGTTTGCAGTTTCTTTTCTTCCCCCTTCTCCCCCAAGAGAATTCTTCTAATTCATTAAAATAATTTTGAATTCCCACCCAAACCTTCTATATTCTGAGCACCCCTTCCAGCCTGATACTGCCTGCATCCTCTCTCTTCTATCATTCCCATCAGTACTAGAAATGCTGAGTAATGCCAGAATATAGATAGGGACTACCAGCTAGGCAGTAGCTAGAGAGTTAAAATGTCCTTATGTGTTTACTTACATATTAAGAAACTGGGGGCCTTTCGCTTTGGTCATCCAGGTCACAAGTATGATTCACCAGCCCTCAGCTTCAACAATTAAGCTTATCAGATTTCAGCTATTCTTCTAAGGAGGGCAGTACTGGTCCTTTAGGTAGATGGACTGGTTGCTTTTGTCACTTCAAAATGCGGACTACTATTTTTCAGTTAAAAAAAAAAAAAAAGTTATCAGTAAAATATTTATTGGTAAAAATATCAGTAATTTTTTTATTGCTAAATAGATGATCTCCTTAAGTGACCTCCAGCAGAAAACAAAAACCAGCCTCTTTCCATAAAAGCAGCTCCAAAAGACTTATTCCCTGCATTATACTCAAGCCTCTTGTTGACTTGGTACCACTTAGCTTTGTCCCTAGCGTAATATTTAAACCAGATGATTGAGAAACAGGCCTTTTCAAACTGCAAGTCAGCTATAATAAACTTAGACTAGTGGTGCAAAACAGGTTGAATTTGATTGTTGTAATGCATGCTGCTGGCACAATTTCTTTTGGGGAAATCAGAAGTCTAGCAGATTGGTCAAGGTCATTGTTATGATGATGCTCTCTTCCTTCATGCCCCTGCTGTTGAAGGGATGTGTGCTGAGATAATGAATCAGATTAAGTATCTTGATGACACTTTTGATTATGCTCCTTCCCCAGAAAGGTCATCAGATTTTGGCTGGTAGGTGGCAATCAACCTTGGAAAGGAAGCAAATTTCAGAGGCATGACCTGCCCCTTTTTCCTAATGCAGTGACCTGGTAACAGTAACACGCACTTTTGGGGCCAGAGGCTTGATTATTGTAATTCTGCTTCAGCTTGCAGAGGGTTCAGAAGCATGTATGCACACTGGAGTAAGCATCAGAACCTTCCTCTGAACTATCAAACGATGGCTTACTTTTGTTAATGCAATACCTTAGTCAATGGGCTTGTTCCACAGTCACTAACCACTGGGCCTCTTTATCTGAACTGGGGTAGAGCTTGGAAAGCAAAATCTTGTAGCAATAACTTGGCCTTATCACCACATATTCCTCTGTTAAGCATTTGTTTAGGAAGCTATCACTTCTCCAGGACCCAGCGTACACACTGGGAGCCAGGAGAAGAGCACATAGCAGGCTGGGTTATGTGGCAGAAATGCAGCCACTTGGTTCATGACGAAAAGCTGCTGCTGCCTCTTGCTGCAGCTCCTCTGAGGAACTGCCAACTGAAGCAGCACAGCCCTGCAGCCTCTCTTGGGCTCCTTGGCACTAACACACAGGTACCGGCTACCACATCACGATTCAGGCCAGCTTGTCGCCTCAGGCACACAGAGACTGGGGGCAGGAGGGAACCTGTGGCTCTCAGCAGTGGATGTCTGAAGTTTAGCAGGAGGGCACAGCAAAGCCAGGTATTTGGGGTCTAGTGCTTCAAATTCGCACAAGGTTTCAAACGTACATACACTTGTGGGTTTTGCTTGCAGGCTTTTAAATAAAGTTTCATCCTGCTTGACATCTGCCTGAGCTTGTCAACATTTGAAGTTTTATTTGAAGCTTCTTTGAATTACTACACAAACTAGATACTTTGTCTCTCTTATTTGACCAACACTTCTAATGCAATAGCTGTTAGTCAAAAGTCTCGTGTCACCCATTGCTTCATTTCCTTCTCTGTTACACCTTTTGCTCTTTACACAGTAAAGGCATTAGGAAAAAATCACACAGACACAGGTGGGACCCAAGGAAGCATCTCTGCTAAAAATAATAGTTAACATGCAAATGTTATCTTTGTAGACACCGACCAGGTGCATACTTTGTATATGCAGACCAGATTCTGAGACTTTCTAAAATGTTCAAATCTAGATACAAGTTTCCCAAACTAGTTGCACACTGTGTTTCCATTGAGTTCAGATGACACTGAGCAGTTTTGTAGATATTTTGAATCTAGATTAAAGCACTGAGGACTATTCACATGCCTAGCAATACACAAGGCTCAGATAACTTCCGAAGCTGTGACCACGTAGTTGGAGCATTTAGCTACATTTTTATTTCTTAAACTAAAATGATGATATTGCCCATAGGCCTCACAGGGGAACAGTTTATAAAGGAGGACATATACCTTCCATTTTGTGCCTGTGAATAATGTTCTTTGCCCTGACAGTTGTGGGTTTGGGGGGTTTTGCTTTTTGTTTTTTGTTTGCTTTGTTTTGTAGTTAAGTTTCTGGATTGCCGTTTCCTCTTAAAACTACACTCAAATACTGTCATTTACATGAGTGCCCAGCTCTAGGATTGTAATGAAAAAGCAGCCCGTGTGAACAAACACCCTGAATCTCTCTAAATCTCTGCTGTTTTCAGTTGATTTATGTACCGTATGACACACAAAGAAAAAAAGCACTTGTTCAGGATGCATCTAGCATGCTGAGTGAATATAGACGCAGCTGGAAAGGACACAGTATTTTGGTACCGTTTAGTTCTAAGCAACATCTTCAACGTCTCATCACTAGATGGCGGCGACCTTCACAAATTTCTAATCAATGAGAGCTTTATTCTCAAAAGTGCTTGCCAAATGCATTCCTCTCTCTTCTTAAAACCCACTAGCACCTCTTTGATTTCTATTTTGCATGCTTTCCTGCAGAATGTGCTTGAAAACAACATAGTAGATCTGTTTTACAGTACAGGCATTCTGAAAAAAAAAAAAAAAAAGGCATGTTTTGCTAAAGCTGTAAATGAATCTTTTCAAAAATATAT
Organism: Anseranas semipalmata; assembly: GCA_013399115.1. NCBI lineage: Eukaryota > Metazoa > Chordata > Aves > Anseriformes > Anseranatidae > Anseranas > Anseranas semipalmata. Next base: position 411,454 of record VXAA01002207.1, on the reverse strand, counting down.
TTATTATTTCACAAGACATTTACAGTCCTGTAGTGTCATGACTATCCCCAGTTCAGTTTAAATGATAGTCAAAAATGCAGCTAGTTCAAAGACACTATTAAGTTGATCTTTATTACTATTAATAAAAACAGCTTTGTGTTATGTTTTGTTGTTATGTTTTATGTTGGAAAGATAGATTTCTTTCAGTGGTGTTTAAGACAAAAGTGTCCATTGACTATCTGAAGACTGAGACTTTTCAGACAAAGTTTGCCACATAAAAATGCCCCCCAGTTTAAATATCTACTATATCTAATATCTAATAAAGATCAGTAGTGAGTATTTACATATATGAGTGTTGCAAGTACAAGGACAGACCCATCCATGGATGGCTGATGTGCTAATGTGTGGGTAGGAGAGGAGCACATGGAGTAAAGAGCACAAAAACACAGTGAAGTGAACCTTTTTTCCCCAGAATCCGTGAGCTGATGCACCATGAACATTTGCAGCTGGTAAGCTGTGGACATAGCTCACATCTGATGAGAGGGAAAACTTACCAATCTCCCACTAACATTTCCGTTTCCGGAAGTTTATGTAATCTATGTAGTGTAGTGATGACATGTCATATCATAAATAAATACTTAATAGCTATTTTTAGCCTCATATACAAACATACACATTCTTTTGGATGCAGACACACGCATTATGCATACACATAACAAGCACTTTTCTATCATGTTCATTACCATGTTACATATTAAGAATAAAACAGAGAAATCAGACTCAACATAGAGTCTACCAAGTATGAGTATGAGTATGAGAGTCCACCAAGGTGGATCTGATTTCAATCTCTATTCATGAGGCCTTCTTCTTTCTCCACTTCATTGTAACATCTAGGAGACTGCCTGTCTGGGAAACACGACCACCTAGTTTGTTGGTGGAATAAATCTCACCCCGAGGAGCCCTTTTTCCTCTTTTCTTTTACTACAGAGACTGCTTAGGATGACTCCTGTCTTCACATGGGCACTTCTCTGAGGAGCCTGAAGTTAGATGAGATTGCTTGTGCCCTTTCTGATAATGCACTTTGCCTTCAGTCTCTGTGGAGAAACATGCATAATTTATCTACTTTCTTGTACTGTAAAGAAAAACCTAATGAATTTCAAGGGAAAATATTGGCTTACACTGAGCAGGAAAAGAAATGGGAGTGCTATCTGCAAGTCTCCTGTACAGTGTTACATTGTTAATACCAGGATTGCAATAATATATGAGTAATAATAATAATAGTAGTAATAATAATAATAAGATCCAAAGTGAATAGGCTTGTGTTTATTAGACAAGAAGTATTTCAGTTATTCAGGCTATCACTAAATCAACACCAAACCTTATCAGATAGTTTCAACTCCTTGGTGCTCTGAGGTTTTGGTCCCCACACTTAAGAACCAACCCCCATTGCAAAGAGTCATCTTGTTTCAAAAGAACCAAAATTCTATGAGTTGTGATGGTCAGGAAGTGTAGGGTAATTTTCTTTACAGTTAGCTGTAACTCAAATAGTAATCAAGACTGAGGAATGGTTTCAAACACACACTTTTATAATTGCAAAAATCTATTGATTATTAATTTAGTTTGCAAATAAAAATTTCCATCCTCACAACCTAATATTCAGCCATTATTTTGCTTCGTTTTTATTAAAATCTCAATCTGCTTTTTATACCCTTCAGAAGGAATAGTTTGAATCAAGTCATAGAATCATAGAATCATAGAATATCCCAAGTTGGAAGGGACCCACAAGGATTATCGAGTCCAACTTCTGGCTCCACACAGATCTACCCAAAAATCAGAATTCAGACCCTGTGTCTGAGAACATAGCTCAAACACTTCTTAAACTCCGGCAGGCTCGGTGCCATGACTACATCCCTGGGGAGCCTGTTCCAGTGCACGACCACCCTCTCGGTGAAGAACCTTTTCCTGATATCCAGAGTCTATATTTATACAGAGCACTGCGATGGAGCTCTACAGGTGGAGGGGTACTGGGTCTGGCTGGGATGGAGTTTACTTTCCACAGCAACCCATATAAATATGAGAAGAATTCACCTAAACTTGCTGCAGAAGAGACACACTGGGAGTATGATCATCCAATACAGTGCAGATCAGATCAGAGTCCCAGTGTACCAAAAATACATTTTTAAAAATATGAGTAATTAACGGTTGACTTAGAAGTCAAGACTCAACCCAGAAATGGACCTCATTTTCTCACTTTCACTTTCTTACCTAAACTCTAACAAGATCTTCAGCTTCTCTCTCTAGCCACTTTGGAGAGTCGGCATCCTTAGACATATGAAGTTCTGTTCCCAAACGTGCCAGCAAGAAGCATGGCCATGCTGAACAAATTTTTCAACATAGCCCACATTTAGGCATAATCTGAGTAACATCTAAAATTAACATTATAATATCAGCATTATACTATTATCAAGTACCAAACACAGCTTTACTGAGGAAGGGCAGTAGTGTGTAGTGTCACCATTTTACATGAGGCAATATAAGGCATGTCCTGTCCCATTTCAGATGAGAAGGTGGCTACACAACACCACTACCCAAAAATATAAGAAGCTAAATATAACTAAATGGGACAAAGGGTCAATAACAGTCACTATTTCTCCTCCAGAAGTTTCCAGAGTCTCTTCAGGCTCTGTATATCTAAACCCTCATTTTGGAAGTGTGAGTTCCTTTCTCACCTAAGTAGGAGTTTAAGGATTAGAAGTCTAGGCACAGACAATCCAATATTGTTTTTAAGATTAACATAAAAAATACTGTTGAATGAGCACTGAAGATAAAGTGTCTTGAATTTATTAATCCCTCAGTGTGCCATCTGTAGCTATTAAATCATATATTTTCCAAATAGTATTTGACTAGCTATTGTGTTTGACAAATATTTGTAAAACTTGTCACAACATAGACAGTGCATTTTACTCAGCCACCGCTATTTGATATGCCAGTTTAGCTTACTCTTGAGTAAGAAAAAGCTAGAGATAAGGTAGCTAAGAAGAGAGCACCAAGAACAAAGAAGTGTACACAAACAAATTAGCAGCATGAAATGCACTGCTCCACACTAAAGCCTCCAGTCCCTTCTGACAAACAAGGGTAGTCTCTTTCCAGACATAAGAACTGTAAACAAAGAAAAAAAAAAAAATGCTCTCTCATTTAGCAAGGTGCAAGTCTGAATCAAACTTTGCCCTTTTTGATACACGAACATTCACAGTGGTCCCTTTTTTTACTGTAGGCTAAAGTCTCTGTCTTTGCTCTTGTGTGTGCCAGTGAGACTTTTGTAGATTGAGAGATGTGGATGCAAAACTCACACCCATTAAGAAACTCAGATATGAATATGATCTACACTGTAAACTATTTAGATATTATGATAAGATTTAATTTATGTTAAATAACATCCCTTCAAAATACAAAAATATTATTATAGACAACTTACAAACAGTGAAATCAAAACCTGTAGTGGTGTAAGGAATGAATATGTGGTGCATATATGCAAAGGGAGCACAGAGTCTCCCAGGACAGGGCATTACAGTTTATGGCATACATATTTCTCCTGAACCTTTCTTACATACTTCAAGTATTTTCCTCCCCACTCTTCTAGGCTGTAATTTCTGAGAAACAGAGATATTTATCATTCGGACTTCAGTGTTAAAAGCAATGTATAGGTTATAACTATAAGGTTGAGCTTCTTGCTCTATTGCCTGTAACTCACTGAAAGACAGTAGTTCCCAATGTTTTCAGTTTGGCTTTGTGATTTAAGGTTGCTCTGTTGCAAGATAGCTCAGAGCTGAAGACCTAGAAAATCTTTGTCACCAAATGGACTCATGGAGTACAATCCATCCCAGCCCCTATTCTGTAAAAAATGTCAGGTTACATGCTGTATGCCTGTTCTCCGATGCAACATTATTACATAAGCATCACGATGTAATTATTTTGTGGCTGTCAGTCAATTTTATGCAGTATTTATTCTCATAACCATTCCCAGTCACTATATAATTTCTATATCCACTTGAAAGAAGTAGTCTCCATGAAGTAAATACTTTCTGGAACTGAATATTCTCTTTCTCCCTCAGAGGTATCCAAAATACCCACAGCAGTCTGTATATTTTATAGCCCCCAAATATTTCTAGTTATATTCGTTATTTTATAGTCTGAAATAATCCTCAGGTAACTGTTATGATCAAAGCTGGATTGCTACCTGTCTGCTTAAGTAAAAACTGTTTTTGCCTGGATTGTTACAGCAGATGTTAATCATGTAGTCTGAAGATAAGTGGAGAAAATTCAATTGAAATAAATTTATTCAAGCAGTTCTGTGGTAATTCTCTCACCTCCAGCTCAAGTGAAAGGATAGAAGACAATTTTCAAAGCCTCAGTCTAGGCTAAATCACTCTTTCTCCCACCTCCCCCAACTCACCCTTCCTCTCAATGGCCCTGCCATTATTTATTTCTTTTATGGGCATATTGAAATCAGTCACTTCTCTCAAAATTCATTTTGCATACATAAAAAATTTGCATTTAATAAAAAAGGCTCCCCAGTTTCTCAGCCAATTCTACAGCCCCCTGCCGTGCCAATTCCAGTTTGAATTCACCATTTTCCTTAATGCTCTTAAACAACACTTTAAATAATTCTAGTTAAAGAACAGCACATAGCTCTTCTATATCATTATCTTCTTGGTCTTTCCATTTTGTAAGTTCTCTGTATCGACACTGTTGGTAAGCTTTCCACCTCTCACTTTCAAGCCCTGAGGCACAATATGGATATATGACCAATTATTCTTGAATCCCACAAATCCTCCTGCCTGGACCTAGTGTACTTGCAGTGACTGAATATTTTTTAATTGATTGGGTGTTGCTGTATCATTGGTGGTGGCGTTCATTCAGCGATGGGACATCTCCAAGCAAGCTACAACACCAAAATGTTGGATCACAGAGGAGGCAGGAGGCAGATGGGGTAAGGAATGAAGAAAGGTTTGAAGAAAGGAATGAAGAAACCATTTATAGCTTGGGTCCAAGGAGAGAATGAAGAATTGCCTTGGAGTAGGAAGAGTCACTGTAATAAGGAGGGAAGACCACATTTGTCTGAAGTTCAAGGTCCTTGTTAACCCTCCTCCACATCCAAAACACATGTTGAATTGATGTGTGGGCTGTGAAAGGGCACACTTTTTGCCAAATACTGAATAAAAACAAAAAGAAAAAAGTATTTGTAAGAGTTTTAGCAGTATTTTAAACCTTAAACTGTTACACATCCAAAAGAAATTCTCAGACTTTATCTTATTGGATCAGAGTACAGGCTTCAAAGTTTCTCTGATTTCCTCACACAGATAAATTCTGAAAGCACTGTCCTGAAGACCCTGTAACCCAGTCAGAAATCATTGCTTTAACACAGCCCACAGGTTTGCAAAGGTCTGATTGTAACGTCAGCCTTAAACAAGGATGACAATAATCAGATTGCTAATGCTGTTTCATAAATAATAAAAGGATGCTATGCCCACTGAGGTAAAACTGAAGACTCAAATGACTGAGTCAAATGCACAGTACCTCTAAGGCTTTCAGGAAAAGTAAACTGTCCAGTCAAGTGGTAACACAGTAGATGGAAAACTCTTCTACAAGATTTAACTCCTACTTCTTCTGAAACCAGCTGATGAGCAAAGCTCTGCTAAAAACAGTCTTAGCCAGTTCAACTCCCCTTCTTCCTTGATACGATTTCCCATGCCATTCCTTGGAAAAACACAGCAAACTGAATGGTCAGTTTGCTGCACTGTTAGTAAAAAAAATAAAAAAATTAAAAAAAAAATAGTAAATTTCTTTGCAAAAGCTTCTTTCTTGACTTTATCTCACTGGTCTTTATTTTCCCTGGCATAGCCCCAATATTTTAGATTCTAATTACTTAAATGTACTTAAAACTCAGTTTTCCTGAGCTTAAGTTACAACATTACCAGTTGTGGTGGTTTTACCCTACTGGGCAGCTGGATTCCACCACAACCACTCTCTCACTCCGCCTCCTCAAAGAAAAAGGGGGAGAAAATAGGATGGGAAGGGCTCAAGGGTTGAGATAAGGACAGGGAGATCTTTGTGTGGATTATTCACTGCCTAGTGAAAGTAACTGTGTGGTTTTAGTCTCCCACTGGTAACTGCATGTTTCATAATACATGACAGCCTTCCATGATTTATGGCTCTAGTCTAGAGAAGGAAAATCCGTGATGTATCAGATTATTATCTCTTAATTGGGAACTCAGGCAATGGGAAAAAGATGAAAGCAGGATGTTCTTGAACTACAATTCTGTGAAGCACAGTACGGGATTTTTCAGCCAATTTGGGGGGATTTTAATTAAAAGTTTTCTTATTAAAAATATCCTTCTGCCTTCACTGCTGCCCAGAAATCATTTGGATATAAACTTCTACTTGCTTTGCTTAAATTGTTCTGGTGCTACTGCAAATTCAAGATTGTTATTTTCACCTATTACCATCATAATACTTGGAGACACCAAGAAAATTCAGGTCATATGATGAAGTTAAAACAAAAATAGATAATCTGTTCTTCAAACCCCAGTCTGGAAGCTTTAAATCCCTCTATGTAATTACTTATGTGTTTTCTGCAAATGGGTTCTGACATCCCATACTTTCTAGCTGGCAATGACTTACTCCAAAATTTTAACAGGTACTGGACTATTTCAGACAATTCAAGAGATAGCTGTAGCTCATGACATGAATGGGAAATCCTACCACTTTAACAGGAAGTGGGACCTGTGTGGAAAAGCTGCTTTGGGCAGTAATACAGGCTGATATTTTAGTTCATTTCTTTGGTAAAATTAAATAAAAAATAAATAAAAGGGGNNAATAAAAAATAAATAAAAGGGGGGGGGGGGGGTCCATAGTTTAAAAAGACAGACTCCATCACTTCCAACTTTTGATTTGTCTGAAAACTTTTTAGAACTTTCTTTTTCACTTATGCAGAGACAAAGCAAAAGCATCCAGAAACATGGTAGTAACACTGTCACTACATCTGCCTCCCCAGCCCCTCCCTGTTACTTGTTCTGTATTCAGTGTTAAAATACAGACAGCAAAGAAGTTCAAAGGGTTTATAATTAATACCATCTATTTTTAACTCAAGGTATTTTAAGTTGTTCTGCATCTATGCATAAGTCTGTTGTCATATGTTGTTTCCTTGTTTTTAAAATGTTGTACTGGTGAAATGAATCAGAAACTAAAAGTGGGCAAATTTGCCTCAAATGTAATTTGTATTATGTTACATTGGAACAGTTAATACTTCTGTAAGTATGAAATTATGAAACTGTTAGCTCAACAGAAGTGTATAATTATCACATTTGTTCATGTCACTCCCTGAATGCCTACCCAGACATATCAAAACATACCTAGCCTGTACAAACACACGCATTTAAGTATCAGAGAAGCAAGTGTAGGCTATCAAGTAATCAAGCACATGCATGACACAGGGCACTGAATTACTTCAGATTATGCTAGGTGATTCAGGAAAATGGAAGATGAGTCAGAACTTTCCACAATGCTTGTGTGTCATGTTTCTCTAGAAACATACTAAAAATCAAATAAAATATAATGAGTCACACCAAAGCATTTCAAGGGAACACAAGTAATTTAACAAAAAGGTAATTAGGTTTTAGCTATGTTTGAAAGCACAGTTTTAACTTATCTCCATTGTTTACATTTTCTGTAATACCGGAAAGCATCGCTATTGTTCACATGCCCATGAATGGAAGCAGATTGTCCCCTTTTTTGAAGAACTATAGCACAAAAGCTAACGGCATCTTTTTAATGCCAATAAAACTGAAAAAAAAGAAAAGGAAAGGAAAGGGGAAAGGAAAGGGGAAAGGAAAGGGGAAAGGAANAAGGAAAGGAAAGGAAAGGAAAGGAAAGGAAAGGAAAGGAAAGGAAAGGAAAGGAAAGGAAAGGAAAGGAAAGGAAAGGAAAGGAAAGGAAAGGAAAGGAAAGGAAAGGAAAGGAAAGGAAAGGAAAGGAAAGGAAAGGAAAGGAAAGGAAAGGAAAGGAAAGGAAAGGAAAGGAAAGGAAAGGAAAGGAAAGGAAAGGAAAGGAAAGGAAAGGAAAGGAAAGGAAAGGAAAGGAAAGGAAAGGAAAGGAAAGGAAAGGAAAGGAAAGGAAAGGAAAGGAAAGGAAAGGAAAGGAAAGGAAAGAAAAGAAAAGGAAAGAAAAGAAAAGAAAAGAAAAGAAAAGAAAAGAAAAGAAAAGAAAAGAAAAGAAAAGAAAAGAAAAGAAAAGAAAAGAAAAGAAAAGAAAAGAAAAGAAAAGAAAAGAAAAGAAAAGAAAAGAGGGAATTTGGCCTTAATATCTTCTGGGAATCTGACATTAAGAAATTCTAACAAAATCACATTGGATGCTGGGGAAGAACAGAAAGGTGAACCCGTCTTCCAAAGACTAGGTCAAATCATGGAATAACCCTTCTGTTGATGTTGCAATACCGGGCCTAATTTTGAATTGACTCCAGTGTGAAGAAGCATAACTGCTTTTACATCAGGAGCTGTCTAACACGAAATTTCTGGGAAGAGAAAAGGGGATCTTTTCCCCTCAGTCACCACCCAGATGACTCCACATGCATTCCAGTGCTTGGTATCACAGCCAGGGTTGTACAACCATGTCATGCAACATACCACGCACAGCTCATGTAGCTCTCGTTAAGATAATGCTTGTGTTTCCCCTTTCTCTTTGTCCCTTTTTACTATAAGTCTCACATTCAGGTGGTGCAGAAATACTGCAACATCCAGGCAATAGTCCTAAAACCAAAACAGTGAATCACTGACTGAAACAAAAGCAAACCTAAACTCAGTTGATACTGAGAATGAGACCATGTTTCCCAAACTGTAACAAAATTTTTCTGGTCCTAATTAGGTAAGTAAGAAGAAAAGCAACTGAAAACAGTTATGCTATTTTATATTAATACATTTAACTAGGTTAAAAGACTTGGGAATACCAGAGACTATTAATTTAGTTTTAAAACAATTGTAGCTACTCTAAATGCACTGACACATCATAAGAGAATTATTTTGTACGTCTCCAACATAAACAATCAGTATAAGAGTTCAAAATACACATAAGAGAATGCACATGCACATAAGAGAACTTTCAACCTACCCAATTCTTCTCATTGTAACACTAACTTTCTTAGAGACTTTGAAACACAAAGAGGCAATCTAGTCTATCACATAGTGGCATTCCTTTGACTCCTTACTCCGGTATGAAATGGAATAAATCCTTTTATCTATGATACAAGGACAGTACTATCTGTGGAGTCACAATAGCTACTGCTCACACTCTAATTCCAGGAAGTGCTCTCTAATATGTCTTTGGTCCACACATGAAAAAAACTAGATCGGGTAGAGCCCTGGTTTTGGATCCTGAGGTTTGTCCATACAGGGTAGACCTTGGTACTGCACAATGCTGGAAAGCAGCATGAACCCAGACTGTGAGCAGCACTATCGACTGCTTATCCTGTATTCACATGAAATTCAGTCACAGAAGTTAAGTGCATGCAAACAATCTCTATCCAAACTCTTTTAACTACTTTGCCCATCCAAATACTCCTGGAGCACTGCTCATGCTGCTTGGTCTACCTCCATTTTCTGACCATTGTTTTCTCCTTGTCTACCAATTCCAGACCTATAAAATGTAACTACCTTCCATTTTTAACATATTGTCTCTATGGATGACCTCCTTTCATTAACAGGGATCAGCTAATCTCTCATTCCTATTGTACCAGCATGTAAATCTACTGAGAGCAATGAAGGAAACAGGGAGCTCACTGTTCTCGGAGCCATTCTCAGCACTTGCTGCAGCCCAAGCACATTCTCCCCTTCTGCTCCTCACCTTTGGCAGCACAATACTAGAAATAATCTACCACTTGTAAAATGGATTAGAGGGAAGGATGTGTTTTATGTAAATTTCAGCAAAAGTCTTCAGAACTAATTGTTTGAAGTGATTGGGAAAGCTGATGTAATTAAATTGCTGTAGAGATTTTTTCCTGTTCTACAACAGAGAGACCCCTGAATGCCTGGGCTTAGTACAATATTTTGCATATCAAATAGATACAAAATTGTCAGCACTAAAATATTATGCAGTCCAGCTAGGTGCACAATACACTGTATAGCAATTATATGGCACATACAGGTAAACACATCTGAACTTTAATTTCAGATACTCATTATCTTTCCAATGCATGAAAACCAGCTTAACCTGAGCAAAACAAAGGCTGCTTCTTCAGCTTTGTGAAGTCTTTCTTAACTTAAAACATTGACAAACAAAGGGCAAGTAAGCTCCTGTAAATGTCTTAGTGTGCGTGTTGAATGCTAGAAGTCAACTTTCTACGGCACAGAACTTCATTATTACATCATTTAGATTTTTGTGAGTGGCACAAAATGTAACTGTTGTGCCTGCAATGACATGCTGAGTATAACCAGACTAAGAGCTCTGGGTTCCCACTGTTTGGTTCTGTCTGATCAGAGCTGACGCTTTCAGGAAGGATAAACAAAAATACTATATAACACTGCTGACACTTCAGCACTGTCGATCAATAGCTTTCTCTTTCTATTGTGTAGTAGACCAATTCTTTTTTTGGTGTCTCTCTGTCACTCCTGGTGTATTTCTGACATCTCTTGCTAGTTATATCTCATTTTGTTCCTTTGACATTTCTGATGTTATCTTCACTTGCTTATGCTGTCCTTCTATACTCTCCTTTAAAATGAGACTCAGCCTGAACTGTGAGTTCCCTTCTGTATGTCAGAAGTCAGAGTTCTCATTGAAATCTCAGTTTTTCAATGAATTTTCTTTTTTTTTTTTTTGTCTCTCCATCTCTGCCCATCATGACCATGACTTTTTTATTCTTTTGTGTGTTGTCACTAAGTTTTAGTCAGTGTTTTCCAGAAAACCTGACTCTGCCATTTTATTCTAACTGCTTCACCCCTATGCTCCAGGATCTTCTACATAAAACGTCTTATGCTTACTTGCTTTGCATTGGTATACTCCAAAATTTCTTCAGGTCAACTTGTTTCTTCTTCAAGCTATTCTTTTCATCATCTAGGATTTAGTTTTTCTTTCAGTACGCTGAAGTCATGAGAAAACCAGGACTGTTCATTTGCTTTACTAGTGGCAAATAATTTTTTCCCCCTATCTTGTGTCTTAATTCACACTACTGGGTCAGATTCAGAAGCATTTTTTCCAGCCATAGGTACTTACGTATTTCCAAATGCCAAGCGTATTACATATCATTGCTGGAGAGCAACAAAATACTGCACAGACTGCCAATGTTTTAAGGGCTTACCTTGTTTCTTGAAGTTTGTTGTGCAGGGACTGTAAACATGTACTTCGGTGAGGTGCAAGGTCAAAGGGTCCTTTGTAACGACCCCAAACCAAAGGGTCCTTACAAATGAATGAATCATCTACACATACGGCCATCTTTCTTCCATTTAGAAGAACTGATCTTTAGAGGAGCCTGTGTCCACTGGACAAAACTCAGAGTTGGAGAACTAACAGATGACATGTAATAGATAACACTACAACAACAGATGGATAGAGGAACGCTGGTTGACATGGTCCAACAAAGACCAGCTCAAATACCACACCTTGTGCGACTGACCACACTCGGATGTTCTTGGAGCATGTTGTTATTACCTGGAACGGATGTGTCACCCAGGGAACTCAGATGTTCAGCAGGTACTTCAGATTTCTACCAGATACAGCATTGGGTGGTTCAGTGCTGGATTCATTCATCTGCTTATCCTTTCATAGAATCATAGAATCATAGAATGGCCTGGGTTGAAAAGGACCTTAAAGATCATCTAGTTTCAACCCCCCTGCTCTGGGCAGGGTTGCCAACCACTAAAGCAGGCTGCCCAGCACCACATCCAGCCTGGCCTTGAATGCCTCCAGGGATGGGGCATCCACAACCTCTCTGGGCAACCTGTTCCAGTGCCTCACCACCCTCTGAGTGAAAAACTTCCTCCTAATATCCAACCTAAATCTCCCCTGTCTTAGTTTGAAACCATTCCCCCTTGTCCTATCACTATCAACGAGTGTGAACAGTCATTCCCCCTCCTGTTTATACGCTCCCTTCAAGTACTGGAAGGCCGCAATGAAGTGTCCCCGGTGCCTTCTCTTCTCCAAGCTAAACAAGCCCAGTTCCCTCAACCTTTCTTCATAGGAGAGGTGTTCCAGCCCTCTGATCATCTTAGTGGCCCTCCTCTGGACCCGTTCCAAGAGCTCCACATCCTTCTTGTGCTGGGGGCCCCAGGCCTGCACGCAGTATTCCAGGTGGGGTCTCACCAGAGCAGAGTAGAGGGGGACAATCACCTCCCTCTCCCTGCTGGCCACCCCTTTTTTAATGCAGCCCAGGACATAGCTGGCCTTCCGGGCCGCAAGCGCACACTGCCGGCTCATGCCCAGCTTCTCGTCCAGCAGGACCCCCAAGTCCTTCTCCGCAGGGCTTGTCTCGAGTTCTTCTTCTCGCAGTCTGTATAAGTACCTGGGATTGCCCCAGAGAACCTGGGATTGCCCCAGGTAAAAAACAAGGCTTTCCTTGTAGCAGTCATAGAGCTTGAATTGTGAACTTCCCACTTCAAGTACAGTTAACAATTTCTGAATCTGCTCATCCAATTCTGTGATTGCTTAGCAACCACCTTGTCCTCAGGAACAGTAAAAGCTGGAAATATACAGATAATGTTACTGCTACAAAGACTTATTCCCACCTATAATGTCCCTTCTCATTTCCTCTATCAACCATTCATAGTACCACTATTATCTGCTCCAGCACAGAAGTGCACACTTTAGTCCCAAGTTCTTTCTAACACAGACTGGTGAAGTTGATTTCTTTAAATACTGTCAATAGCATAAATTGCACACTGGCACGTGTCAAAGATGTCTATCACATCCCAGGTTCTTTTGTACTGAGGAAGTCCTGTATGGTTTTAGCTCTGAAAGTAGCATACTTTATAGTCTATAAATAAATAAATAAAATAAAAATAAGAATAAAAATAAGAATAAGAATAAGAATAAAAATAAGAATAAAAATAAGAATAAGAATAAAAATAAGAATAAGAATAAAAATAAAAATAAAAATAAAAATAAAAATAAAAATAAAAATAAAAATAAAAATAAAAATCTATGTACCAAGACAAAAAGTTTTGTTTTTCTTTACATATTAAAATGTAACCAGCTTGGGTTTTGTGACTTTTATGGATGTGGCATGTCATCTCTGCTGTCTGAGATTTATTCCTGGTACCTATTTTGGCAATGTTCTCAGTTCACTATGTTCCAGTGTCACTACAGGGCACAGTCATGGAAGTGGAGAGATGTTATGGCACACTACGGGAAACAGTTTAAATGAGCATCTCCTCTTCTGGGAGTTATGCTTTTAGGCAAAGTCAATAGAAGTTCTCTTTAAAGAAACTGCAGAAAATTAAGGACCAATTAAACCCCTATGGCTCATGTTTTGCAGGATAACCTTGAAAGAGCTGGATTTTCAGAAGGAAAAGGAAGGTAACGTGCTATCTGAAAATCAGATATTACAGTTATTAGTTAAGGTCACAAAATCTCAGTCTGTAGTTTCATACTTTCAAGATTTTCCAGCTGCTTAATTGTACTGTTTTCTTTTTCCAGTTTATTTTAATATATGCTAACAAAAAAAAAAATAAAATGTCTTTTTCCTATATGAGTCAGGAAATATCATTTCAATGAAAGACTAAAAAACAATCACCCCAAAAATCCCAGAGAGAGAGAGGATAAAGATTTTGACAAACTGCTGCAGCCATCTCCGTATCTACCTCCTTTTTCAGGAAAACCAGCAAAGAATGAGGCTCGTAAGAGCAAAATCATATTTTTTCCTCTAGCTTTTTATTTGATTGGTAAGATATGATAAGCATCCACAGTATTTGACGGAGATTGGAATGAAAGTGCCATGGCTAAGCCTCAAAAGTTGTTAAAACAGATGACTTGCTCATGGGCAGTATACTGCAAAGAAACAGACACATTTCAGATGTAGCACAGCATATGGTTTTAACTGGCTGTATGTAAGAAAACAAGCATTTGTCTAAAAGCTTTTCCAGTTGAGTATCTCTAAACATTTTTCCATTTTGAGCAAAAGCAAAAATTCATACAATGTGCTGTTGTAAACAGTGAGGAATGACTGAATACTACACAAGTTTCAAAGAAAAAAAAAAAAGTCTGCCCTAACAAGCCTTGTACATGCTTCCCTGCATATCCTATTTAAATTAATTCAACTCAATGTAATTTTAATATGGAAATAAAAAAAAAAAGAGCACCTGGAAAGCACGGGGATGTGAAGTTCTACAGTGACCTAAAAGTAGAAATTGGAGCAGAGATGAGTATCCTGGACTTTTTCTCAAAATGCAGTCCACAGGGAAAAGAAAACACCATTACTAAGCTGTAAGTACGTCACTGCTTACTATTCTATCTTTATAACTTCAACGAGACTTTGATTATAAAGTGACTTTGGAATTGTAAATGTTACAGGTGGTTCAGGAATATTCTTCTTCAGGTAATATGCAGGCATACTTTGCTTAGTGATGAAATAACCATAGTGCATAATAATGTTTAATGACCTGTTTCAGGGCTTTCATAGGACACAATACTAATTAAACTTCTGTAATTCCTTAATTACATTCTGATTCCTTAATGCTAGATCTGTAACATTTTACAATGATGGGAAAGATTTTACATTCCATCATTCAGAGATACTCACAAAGATTTCCATGGTTCCTGTGGATCTTAATGAACCGCCAACACAATTCTGAAAAGAAGTTAATCACCACTAAAAAATTCCTCCCCAAAAATTAGCACACAACAATTTATACTTGTATTTCATGCGGATAGAATATTTCTGTACACTTGCCTCATTTCACTTATGCCCACCAGCCTCTGCAGAAGCTTGTCCTATGGTTTTAACATCTATTTGACACCACCTTTGTTAATTAAGTGATCCTACTGTATTTGCAAATGAAGAAAAGCACTCAGCCCAAAGCATTTGCAAAAAGGAGCCTGAGTGCTTAAAGCCAGAGTTAAACAAAAATGTAGATAAGTCCGTCCAAGACCTCCTTCCTTACTTTGGAAACACCTGACCTCTGGAGATGGCTCATTTCTCAAACATTACATGTCACAGGTGCCTAAAACTCCACCTGCAGCAGAAAAGTCCCATGTTAGAAGGCTGAGCAAGGTGGCACTCACACACTGTGAGCCCCAATGGCAAACCTGGGCACAAGAGGAAATGCTGTCACACACTTCTTGTTCAACAGTTTTCTGGTCCAAGCAATCACCCCTGAGGTGGACACCTGCTTGTCACTCACCCTGTCCTCCTGAAGGTGCCACAGTGATGGTGGGTGGGCTGCTGGGGGCCAGCAGCATTGTTAACCTTTCTTGTGGAAGCTCTTCCACGTGTATGAAGGCACTAACTGTACCTAGGTCTAGAGAAAGAGAGCATGAAAACCAGACAGCTGTCTGGGGCATCAAGTGAAAGGACAAGGAAGGGAGCCCCATGTTAATGTGAGAAAGGCCTATGGCAGGAACCTTCTGCTGAGACATGTCCCAGCAGTTCTGAGAAAGATGCACAGCTCCCAGAGAGAGACAGGACCTAAAGAAGGGTGCAGAGATAGATGTAAGGCCTTTCTTGGATTGCCATGCTCCAAACTGGCAAGATAAAAGACATCCATCACAAGAAAAAAAAAAAAAAAAAGCCAGGAAGGATGATTCTCTATTCTTGAGATGATGTTAATCAATCATTTTAATCAATCTGGAGAGTACTGCTATTGCGTGAATTACTGTGCCCTAATTCAGGCAACCAGAAGATTGATACTCTTCAGGTAATCCCCTCAGCTCTTTTCACAGTCGATTAAGAAAGGCAAGCATTTCTAGAAAACAATTCCTTTTATCCCAAAACTAATGGGTGGTTGCACTGCTTTCTTGAGGTGCCCATTTCTCTGCAAGAGTTGCAAGACTTTCTGGGTGATTAGCTCAGAGGTAGATGTCTCAAGTGGGGTGAGATGAACTCCACCTGTGATTATCTACCAAAACAATGCTGAACCCAATTTCCAATAATCTATCATTACATAGCTGCAAATATTCCCACTTTAAAAAAAAAAGAAAAAAAAAAAAGAAAGAAATATAGTGTATTTATTCTAGCCCCCAGCTGTGTGCTAGGCAGCATTTAAATCAGCAGGCCTTCCCCAAAACAAGCATTTAATTCAACACTCTGATATTCATGTATCTCCCTAATACTGTATTTGCTGCAAAATACATGCATATAAAGAGGAGAACATTAATCTGTGCCATGAAACACCATCAAAAACCACTGACCTCACTCTTGTTCCAGTGAGACTCAAAAGCCAAAGGAAGAGAAACAAAAAGCTCCCACCAAACCTGCAGTACAAAACACTTTCTTGTGGTGTTGCTATGGTCTTCTATAGCTCCCTATAGTGACTGACACTGCTTTTGAGAGCTCTGCAGGGAAGCAAGGGAACATTTCTGGTTCTGCCTCACCTCAGTGTCAGTGCACTGTTAATGTATTTTCCCTTTCAAGTAACTGTAGAATAGAGAGTATGGTGCACTTAAACTAATTTCCTCTCCCAAGTAACAGGTAGCAAAAGGAAACCCATCCTGCCTCATTTGCTGCATGCAGAAAAAAAAAAAAAAAGCATCTATACTCCAAACAATCTTCATAGGAAGTGACAGTGGTGTCAAAGACCTCAGTATGGCTCCATATATTTATTACTGCTACAATATCAAAATATATGTTTCATTTTCAAGTGAAAACAGAATTTTATTTTGGTAATATGGATAAGAAATCAGTCAGATATGCATCTTTTTCTGGCAGTCCTTTGAAAGGTAAAACTTGACTCTAAAAGGCAAATGGGGCAAATTTCTGGCAATGCCTTTTAGGATGAACAGTTTTCTCTGCCATAAATCAGCAGTAAAGTACACACTGTTATAGTGTAAAACTATAGCATTTTTACACACAAGCAGGCAGTTCAGATAAGCAAGTAGAGTTTCCATTTAAGGTTTCAATGGCTTGGCATGATCTCCCCAATACTTACTTCACTGTCATAAACCAAAGCAACATGAGAAATGTACAGATTGGTATAGCTGATTAGTTAAATTATATTCTGTGGTGCTGTATTCACAGTTAACATTAAATTACTTCTTTCAGAAATAAGATTAAAACCTAAAATTATTTAATGTAGTTTAATTATTCTGAACAAATAACTGAGACCTCCTTGAGTTCATATAATTAAAATTTTAGTTTATTTCGGGTTCAAGAAGGGAATAGACCTGAAAAGATTTCATTACCAAGAGTATTCTTTACCACAAAGTACAACCAACTATAAACAAAGGACCACAAATAGAGGCACTGTATGTCTGATCAGTAGGAGTACATGAGGGATAGTGTCTAGAAGTGCACTTGTTTTTGTACTTTTGGAGGCATTACAGAAAAGATACAGAAGTATATTCATCAGTAAAGTGTTTGTCCTACTACTAAAACTCTGAAAATCATGAAATGGTATTATATTATAGTACTACAGTATGAGTTTTTGTATTATAAATAATATATCTGTACTTCTATTAGAGTATATGGTGTTCTATTTTAAGTAATATACACCAAAATATAGTTTCCTGTTCAGAAAATCTGTTGGAAGATCTATTTCCAGTAGCAATGACTCCACCTGATATGAAAGACCAAATGAAAGACTACAGACAAATTGAAGAAAAGTGAAGTAATTTTAATTGATGACACAGAGCACGAACAATTCCTTTGTTCGTCTAATGTTTTCTGGATTCATTGGACCAGAGCAGAAATAACAACTCCTAAATGCATTTCTTCAGTAAGACTATTCACAATAGTTTGGGCATGAAACACTACCATATACCATCACAGTGTCCATGCTGTGAATTTCAGTGATAACAGCTTTGCATGAAGACTGCTGTATCATTCAATAAAATATTCAAATTGTTCCCATTGATGCTTGCTTTTTTTCACCTCCGGTAGCAAGAGCCACCAGACAAAACCAGATGTTGATGTAAATGACAGTCTTTTGGCACCCTGAAACTGAATTTGCTGAAACAATGATTCGCTTGTCATAACGCTTCTAAAGTCATAAATCCCACAGGTGGTAGCTGGACAAATGAAAAGGGAGAATGCTTTTACAAAACACCTGTGCAAAACCGATGCTTTTTTCACCATCCCATAGGCAGAATTTTCACCAGGATCACAGAATCACAGAATGTTAGGGATTGGAAGGGACCTTGAAAGATCATCTAGTCCAATCCCCCTGCCGGAGCAGGAACACCTAGATCAGGTCACACAGGAACGCATCCAGGCGGGTTTTGAATGTCTCCAGAGAAGGAGACTCCACAACCTCTCTGGGCAGGCTGTTCCAGTGCTCTGTCACCCTCACCGTGAAGAAGTTTCTTCTCGTATTTAAGTGGAACCTCCAATGTTCCAGCCTGCACCCGTTGCCCCTTGTCTTATCATTGGATGTCACTGAGAAGAGCCTGGCTTCATCCTCCTGACACTCACCCTTTACATATTTATAAACATTAATGAGGTCACCCCTCAGTCTCCTCTTCTCCAAGCTAAAGAGACCCAGCTCCCTCAGCCTTTCCTCGTAAGGGAGATGCTCCACTCCCTTAATCATCTTTGTGGCTCTGCGCTGGACTGTCTCAAGCAGCCCCTCCTTCCATGATCTGTAGACTCCCCTCTTCCACTTGAGTTTGCCCAGCAGTTCCCTGTTCAACCATGCAGGTCTCCTGGCTCCCTTTCTTGACTTCCTATCTGTTGGGATGCTCTGATATTGAGCTTGGAAGAACCAGTCCTTGAATGCTAACCAACTATCTTGGGCCCCTTTATCTTCAAGTACCCTGTGTCCCATGGGATTTCCCCTAGCAATTGCTTGAAAAGGCCTAAGTTGGCCCTACTGAAGTCCAGGGTTGCGATTCTGCTTGGTATTCTGTTCCTGCCACATGAGATCCTGAACTCCACCATCTCATGGTTGCTGCAACCAAGGCTGCCCTCAACCTTCACTTCTTCAACCAGACTCTCCTTGTTAGTGAGGATAAGATCCAGCAGCACTCCTCTCCAATTCCTGTCCCAGAACCCATTTGCCCCTGTGAGATAAACCTTTCCCATGTATTACTGTCAGGCCTGGGATGGCAGGGATAATCATTAACACGATCTCTTCAGAAACACCTTTTATATGTGGGCCTGCTAGATCACTCCCCCATCCTAAAAAGCAATTATCTGGGGGAGGGGGAAACAAGGTGCATGTCCTGAGAGAGTGGGCTGGCTGCAAGCAAGGAGCCCTAGAAACATTTCATCCAGCCTTTGTGTCCGCCTCTCCCACAGTGAAATGCTCTCCCATCTGGCAACTCCATGAACATTTTGGGGGGCAGATGAGGGAAGAGGAGACACTACACAAAGGCTGTGACACAGGGGAGGTGTAGCCCATGTGCCACACAGATACTCATATTCTTCCTGCTGGTCTACTTCCTCTGTAACTGGGCACTGAGCAATGGGCTCTCTAATACTGCACCAGTAATGTAAAGTAGGTTATGATACCTTTGCATGGATGTAAGGGCCAACCATTTTTGTTAGGATTATGCTCTTCTCTCTAAATATTTTGGCCACACGTGATTTCTACATTCTTCAGGATTAGCCAGTGATTGTATAATACCATAGTTTACAAACCCATCACAATTATGAACACTCAGTGCATATTTGCCAAGTCCTACAGAGCACTGATATTACTTATTGCATATAATTCAGTCTTTGCTAAATTAAGAGGTCCAAGTAACACAGGCACATCTGAATGAATTTTATCTACTTACCTGAACACAGATAACAGCTGTGATGTTCTTGTTCTCTGTCCATTATCCATGATAAAACAAAGGAGTGTTAGCTATAAAATATAAGCTCTACTTTAACAAATTATTTCTCTCCAGTAAGTGTCACTGCTTTCACAAACACACCACTATAGGCTGGCAACAGTCTAAAAATACTTATACATCATTACAATGGAACTTATTCTATTACTGATTAATTTAGAATTGGTATTCAAACGTGGCTTATGTGTGAACTCTGTCATAATTGGGTAAGAAAATGTGAATGATTAAAGTTTCATTGTGTCTGCATTCTTCTCAAAACACAGTAAAATAGGCTGTCATAAATATGCTTGTGAAATAATATGAAAACATTTTATAGGCAATGTGTATTCAGCAGGAATATTGCATTCATGTTATTTTCATTTTATTAATTTTAATATGGAAATCTGAGCTTCATTACAGTGCAACAAGAAACACATAATAACATAAAATTTCAAAGCGCACAAATAAAATTATGCCTTACCAGCTTTCATTTCCCCGCAGCACTCTGCAAATAATATAAACAGAAGTTGTGTTTCAGGATCAGTGTGGCAGAACAAATTTTGCTCAGGCGGAAAGCCAAGTAAACACAAGTTCTAATCCCTACCCTTGGGCCCTCAATTCAGCAAGGCACTTATGTCCATATGTAACTTTAAGCAAAAGCAGTGTCATTGAAGTCAATGAGTCTGCTTCACCATTCATGCATTTTCCAAGCACTCTGCTCAGAGGAGGTGCTAAGCTCCTTTCTGTTACTTTTTTTCGCATGGGAGAAATCCTTAACTGTGTCACAGTGGTGCTGTGAGGTTTCTCATCTGTCTTGCTGATAAACTGATACAGCCCTAACACCATGCAACATCAATGTTTCACAGCCTTTAATATGTTTATTTTTTGACATAAATACCAGTTTAGTATCCTAATGCATCCTGATTTTAAGCCATGCTGAGTACCTCTGTCTCTCTTTCACATTAGTGATACCGGAGTTATCATTAGAGGAGTGCAACTGAATGCCCATGACACCCTGCCAGTCTTTGGTAAACTCATCTGGATTCTGCTATAGTCCCTCTGCTGCTGTGTACACAACACTGCTGTCCTCTTCTCCAGCTTTTATTTGAGGGGTTGACTGCCTACACAGACACAACACCATTTTAAAATTGGACAAAGCCTGTTTCATTGTGTCCCTACAGCTCTGCATCTGGTGGCTCTCTGCACCATCGAGGCTCTCCTTCCTGCTGATGTTAGCTCTTGTCCTGGTTCCTGGAACTTCCCCCTTCCTGCTCTTGGCACTAGTCACCTCAGAGACATCTTTAAACCTGTTCACGTCCCTGTTGCGAGGGCCATCCTTCATAATCACCTCCGACTGCCGACTTCCACTCCTCCAGCTCCCTCGCTTCCCTCACCTCAGTGACATGTCCTCACTTTTAAGGTCTACCACCATATGGAGTAGCCCAACATACACCCGATCCTTGCCTTTCCCGTGCCAGTAATGCCAATGTCAACACAGTTTTCTTGCTTCTTTCTGAAGTGCTTTCCTACTTTTTCAAGCTGCCCTAATTTTGAAGGGATTTTTTTCTGACAATGCACAATATCTCCCCCTATCTCAGACAAATCCCTCTTTAAAACCTTCCTCTCCCTTCTGACATCGACTTGGCAAAATATGAGCTGAAAACTTTGTTTTTCTCTAAAATTTATTGTTATCCTATGGTCTCATTCACCCCCATTTAATTTTTCTCTTTGGTCATGTTTTTTCCCTTAGGTGCAGTTCACTTGTTATGTGGGGTAAGATCTGTCTTCTTGGTCACTCATCACTATAGCAACATTCCCAATGGATCTCCAGGCTGCAATCAGCCTTTCTAAAGGTCTGCAAAAAGTCAGACAGAATTACTATGCTTTGGTCCAAACCACATGTTTGACTCCTCTCTGTTCTTCCCCACATGGGCATGCTCTGTGACAGGATACCGGGAAGCCCGCAGTTATCTGTGTTGTGCTTTGAGGAAATGTTACTGTCTGGTGACCTCAGCATTCAGTATTTTATAAACACTAAGAAGCATCATCAGGTTATTCCTCACTGTCACTTGGGTATTGTTATGTAGCTGTGGCTGCTGTGAATATTTTATTTTCATAAAACACAAAACCTTTCAAAAACCTTGAGACCTCTACCCAAATTGAAAACCTGTAATGTTTGAGAAGTAAGGATGAAATTAATTCAAACACATCCTAACAATGGCAACAACAGAAGAGTCCTGCCTGTCTTTTTTCAAAAGTTGCTCTTTTCTATATGTTTTCAGAATTCAAAGCACTAAAAAAATGCTTTCAAAATCCTGCTCTTCACCATATGATTGTAGACTATGTTAGTTGCATGTGCCAGTTTTGCAAAAGAAGTGGCAAAACACTGTCAGTAGAGTTGTGGTGGTTTCACAGTGATGGCCAACGGAACTCCACCACACCGCTCTCTCACTACCCCTCTTCAAAGGAAGAGAGGGAGGAGAAAATATGATGGAGGGGGAAAAAAAGAAAAAAAGTTCACAGGTTGGGATGAGGATAATTTAATTAAATGGAAAAGAAAGAGAAAAAAAAAAAGAAGTAAGCGAAGGCTACACAGAAGTAAAGACAGAGAAGACAACTATTCTCCACCTCCTATCAGCAAGCCTTGGACGGCCATGTCTTGGGAAGCAGGGCCTCAATATGCATAGCAGTTGCTCAGGAAGACAGATGTTTTAATAATGAGAGCCCCATCCTTCTCCTTCCCCTTTCCCAGCTTTTATTGCTGTGTGACATCATACAGTTTGGAATATCCCTTTGGTCAGTTTAGGTCAGCTGTCCTGGTGATGTCCCCTCCCCACTTCTTGCCCACCCCCACCTACTGGGTTTGGGGGGTCTGGAGAGAGCCTTGGTGCTGTGTCCGCACTGCTCGGCAGTAGCCAAAACACTGGTGCGGTATCAGGGCTGTTCTAGCTACAGGTGCAGAGCACAGCATTGTATGGGCTGCTGCAGGGAAAGTTAACTTCATCCCGGTCAGACCCAGTACAAGAGTCAAGACCTGTTTCACTTATAAACACTGAACTATTTTCATAGTTTCACAACAGAATAGTCCTAGTATACATCTGCCTGGAGATCATTCTCGTTCAGACTTCTGGCCTTGTTATTGCAGCTGGACTGCTATATATGTTCTGGTGAATCCAAAACTGGCTTTAACATTCTTCTCTTGAAGATAACTCTACATGTAATTACGGGTGTTTAGATTTAATTTAGGAAATTAAGGTAGGCTGATTATAGCCCCTCAGTCCTACATGGATGACAGCAGTAAGTCTTGGAGGATGTGCACAGGTCCAATTCAGCAATCTGTTACACTGTGATTCACACCCATGTAATTCCATTAATTTCCTGAAAGTTTCACTAGTAAATAATCAGCACAGGAAAATGAAAATCAAAATCACTGGCTTCTCTGCTGCACAGGGATGTCTGAGATAACACAGAAGATGGACCTGCTACACGTTGGTGCGCCTGCATACATGCCTTATGGTGTGTCAACACAGAAAGATAACTAGCTTTCTACATATACTACACTTACCAGTGCAATCTCACTACCTATTTATTACAACATTTTCACCTAACACTAATAAGCATCCAAACTGCTGATTGTCATTATTTTGACCATCCTTCTGTTGCCATTCAATATGCCCTCTGCCACGTAAGGTCTTCACCTTTTCACCTGTGGCCTTCCATCACACTGGACTTTATTCTTATTTTGCTGGGCTTTCCTAGCCTGCCATCTCCCTGAGAATCCTGCACAGTGACTTGGTAACCAAGATGTCTTTCAGATAATTCTCAACAACAAGCATTCAACTCAAATGTTACCAAAGTGCACAAAGAGGGAGTCATTGCTTCAAAGCATACAGAATTTAATGTGGAAAAAAAAAAAAAAAAAGTATTCTCCAAGCTCTTCCAGTTCTGAGAACAAGAATGGGATCTCAGCATAGCCCTCCATCTTTAGTTCTGTCTTTGATGCCTCAGAAACAGAACAACACTGCTTGCTTGTTATTTTTCCTCTCTTTCCATACAATCTAATCCTGCACAATCAATATCCCCAAAGACTGAATCCTGGCCAATCACTCAACCTCTGAAAAGTCTAGCAGGGAAGCAGAGAACAAAGCAGAAAATGTACAGTGAGATCCTAGATGCCTCTAAAGAGTTAAGCTTGAAAACTAAGGCATGGAGAGGACTTGTCACCCATTGTGGAAGAATAAACCAGATAATATAGTAGAGCCTTACTTCAATATGGAAGCAGGTGAAACAATCTTCCAAAAATATAAAAAGCTGTGGAAAGCTAAAGGGAGCTGAAGCTGGAGATGAAGACCAGGGAAACAAAATATGCTCCATCAAACTTCCTCCTTCATCACTGCATACCAGTTTCAAGCTTCTTTTCTTACTAAAACCACCCGATAGCCCTCATGAGCCCTGAAACCTGTTCTGTAATCACAGACAAAAACAGTACCTGTCTTGGTACAAGCAGTTGGAGATGAGACAGGCCTGTAGAGCTCTGTCTCCTACACACATCAGCAAGTGATTTTATGGCCTCTGCTGAGTGATGGTAATGGTTTTATTGAGTTTTTATGTAAATTTTATTAAAACTTTAATTCATATAATTGTGCAGAAGGTCTGTACTGGATGCAAAACTCCATATTCATCAACTTTCAAGCTTGCTCTATTAAACACAAAATGAGGAACATATAAATACAGTCATAACCCATAAAACAAGAGCAGTCATGATTATGACTATGAATTTTTATGAATTCTTTCTAAATATTTCAGTTAACATCTGCAATATCTTAAATCTATGAAATATTTATGATAATTTATATCCATCAGTCTGAGTCATAATTTTTAAGATTAGTCCCATGCCAGGAGTACAGAGCACCCCCTGATTGTGAATGCCTGGCAATTGTCGTTTGTAAGTGAAGAGTCCTGGGGGAGATTTCTTGCTGTACTTTTCAAAAATTCCACCTGCACAGAACTTCCCAATGCATTAGCCCCAGCAAGGGGTGAAGCCTCGTGGGATTTTGTCTGCAGTGCTAAGTTTTGAAAAGTTCTCCACATCTGGAAACAATGATTTTGCTTCTAGGTGAACTCTACTTTGTGCAGCATTCAACGGCTCCTGTGCTAACACGTCATGGCAAGGAGACTTCCCCACACGAATGACTGATAGAAAACTTTCTTATGAAAGAGTGACTGGTACCTGAGAGAAAACCATGAATGGCTTATTAATCTTTACAACACACTTCATTTGCAGAAAAAATAAAATAAAATAAAATAAAATAAAATAAAATAAAATAAAATAAAATAAAATAAAATAAAATAAAATAAATATAATGGAAAAGAAAGCTTCATTTCAGCAGTCCTCAGTAAGCAAACATTCTGTCACCTTCAGCTGAGACATTAGAGCAGGCATTTAGACCTCAGGCTTGCAAATAGGTTCCCATGCTGAACAATGTGAAGTCATCACTCATCAGGACTGTTCATGGGATGAAAACCAAAGTGTTTGCAGAAATGAAGTCTAATGTATCTAATGAATTCATTCCCTTTGCTAATGAAAAAATAATTAAGACAAACAACTGAGCCATTCCCATTTTAAAATTAATACTGACTATGTAAGTGGATGTTTTTCACAAGTCATTTTCTAAATTTTAAGAACTGCTATTCATATAAGTCCGAATGAAAAATAAATAAGCTACTGTGCAAGGGTAGAGAGCAGATGTTACAAGCAGTAATTTTTCTTTCTTATCAAAATCAGAATAAAACTGTACTTACAAAAAAAGATAAACTGTAAGAAAATTTATTGTGTGTGAGAAACTATTTTAAAATTTGCCTACAACCATAAACACAAGTTTTCTAACAATTCTCGAGCAGCAAAGTAACAACATACTACAGGAGTGTTGAAACTGTTGGGATAAAAATGTCAGATATTCACATCCAGAAAATGTTCATACTGCATTTACAAATGTTCATGAAACAACCAAACATCATCATCAAAACACGATATCTGCTAAAACACTCAGGCATAAAGAATGAAATTCTATGTTATTTTTAGTTTGGAAATGCAGCTCCTGCCGTAATCAAAGGGAGGAGTTTATAAAGATGGATCAAAGAAACTAAGACCCTGAGTAGAGAGTTTCATATATTGCTCAATTTTGTATAGTGTCATCTGTCAGATAGTATGCATGTCATCTTTAATAATTACAACAGATTTTGGGATACCTATACTTCCCCCAGTATTATCTTTGCATTAATATATTACAATTAGTAATTATTTTAATAAATTAGCTATCACTACTTAGAACATCTATTAAACTATCATTGTTGGATCGTGGTGTTTGTTTTTGTTTTTTGTCTTTTTTATTCTTACATTGATTTTATGAAAATAAGGAGATTTCAGGAATATTCCTACTGTTAGCTGTACACATAGTGTCACAGAGTCACAGAGCGGTCACTGGAGATCATCTGGTCCAACCCCCCTGCCAAGCAGGGTCACCTAGAGCACGTTTCACAGGATCACATCCAGGCAGGTTTTGAATATCTCCAGAGAAGGAGACTCCACAGCCTCTCTGGGCAACCTGTTCCAGGGCTCTGTTACCCTCACAGTAAAGAAGTGCCCCCTCATATTCAGCCGGAACTTCCTGTGCTTCAGTTTGTGCCCATTGCCTCTTGTCCTGTCACTGGGCACCACTGAAAAGAGTCCGGCCCCATCTTCTTGACGCCCTCCTTTCAGATATTTGTACACATTGATAAGATCCCCTCTCAGCCTTCCCTTCTCCAAGCTAAACAGGCCCAGTTCTCTCAGCCTCTCCTCATATGAGAGATGCTCCAGGCCCCTGATCATCTTCACAGCCCTCTGCTGGACCTGCTCCAGGAGCTCCATGTCCCTCTTGTACTGGGGAGCCCGGAACTGGACACAATACTCCAGGTGTGGCCTCACCAGGGCTGAGTAGAGGGCTGAGTAGAGGATGGTTAACTTGTTGTCCACCAGGACTCCCAGGTCCTTCTCTGCAAAGTTGCTTTCCAGCAGGTCAGCTCCCAACCTGTACTGGTGCATGGGGTTATTCCTCCCTAGGTGCAGGACCCTGCACTTGCCATTGTTGAACTTTATGAGGTTCCTCTCTACCCAGCTCTCCAGCCTGTCCAGGTCCCTCTGAATGGCATCACAGCCCTCTGGGGTATCAGCCACTCCTCCCAGTTTTGTGTCATCAGCAAACTTGCTGAGGGTGCCCTCTGTTCCATCATCCAGGTATTGATGAATAAGGTGAACAGGACTGGACCCAGTACGGACCCCTGGGGGACACCGCTAGCTACAGGCCTCCAACTAGACTCAGTGCCGCTGATTACAACCCTCTGAGCTCTGCCATCCAGCCGGTTCTCAATCCACCTCACTGTCCATTCATCCTTTCCACACTTCCTGAGCATGCCCATGAGGATGTTATGGGAGACAGTGTCGAAAGCCTTGCTGAAGTCAAGGTAGACAACACCCACTGCTCTCCCCTCATCTACCCAGCCAATCATTCCATCACAGAAGGCTATCAGATTGGTTAAGCACAATTTCCCCTTGGTGAATCCATGCTGATTGCTCCTGATCACCCTCATCCTCCACGTGCTTGGAGAGACCTCCAGGATGAGCTGTTCCATCACCTTTCCAGGGATGGAGGTGAGGCTGACTGGCCTGTAGTTTTCTGGGTCCTCCTTCTTGCCCTTTTTGAAGACTGGAGTGACACTGGCTTTCTTCCAGTCCTCAGGCACCTCTCCTGTTCTCCATGACCTTTCAAAGATGATGGAGAGTGGCCTAGCAATAACATCCGCCAGTTCCCTCAGCACTTGTGGGTGCATCCCATCAGGGCCCATGGATTTGTGGGTGTCACGTTTGCCTAAATGATCTCTAACTCAGTCCTTCTCGACCAAGGGAAAGTCCTCCTTTCTCCGGATTTTCTCTCTTGTCTCCAGGGTCTGGGATTTCTGGGGGCTAGCTTTAGCAGTAAAGGCTAGAGCAAAGAAGGCATTCAATACCTCTGCCTTCTCTGTATCCTTCATCACGAGGGCATCCACCCCATTCAGCAGTGGGGCCTACACTTCCATTTACAAACCACAGGTAATATTTTGTTACTGTTGCTGGCTTTCATTATGCATATTTCAGAGAAATTATTGAAAAGTTAGCCCTGTCAGACTAATACATGTGAAAACATACGCTACTGCTTAGCTTCAGTGTGCAAAGGAAAACAATAGGTCATTACATCCTTAGAAAGTATCATCAGAATAAAGCTGATGGGGACCATTTGCCCAAATCAATTTCCCTCCCAGAGTAACATTCAGTCTCAATCAAGAGCAAGCAATGAGATACTGGTGTTTACCTGTTTGCATCAGGTTTTCTTGCTTACAGAATGATATGAGATTCACTGGAGAAAAGAGTTTTTATTGACAAATGCACACTAATCGATGAAGGGAGCTAAACAGGTTTTACTCCTTGTTGAAACAAAAAGAAGTTACTGGCATAAAATGAAACATCTCCAAGGATATGATACTTCAGTTTACAATACTTCATTTACATACTTCAGCTAAGACAAATGGCAAGACTACCACCTGAGAAAAAATTGCAGAGATTTAATATTGTCTGTCTGAGATAGGTATCTTAAATTAGTTTCTCAGTTCCCAGAATATTTTTCATGTTAGTTACAGAGTAAGTGCCCATAGATGCTTCACAAACCGTATGGCAACATGATACCCCAGGATCAGGAAAGAGGTGTCTACCAGCAAACAGGTATGAGCAAGAAGGTTCTTTGGCAGCCAACAAGATATTGGAGACCATGCCTGTACCTTGAGCATGTCACATACATGCATATTGGAGCTGGAACTCAGTGATATCCATAGTCTGATTCAGAATCCCTCCTGTACTCATGAGCTCCAAATCAGCACATTTTTACTGGCACTAACAGCAAGTTGCTGCCTTGACACTGAGTTCATCCATATTTAATTCTTCACAGTGTCTAGGGAATAACATGAATTTGTTACTAAAAAGTTAAAATAGACAGATGGGGAAGAAAAATTCTCTTTGCTTCTATGGGCCACGTGGCATGCTTGCTGGGCAGTTTAACAGAAATTCAAAGATGCTTCTGATGCTTAGACACATCTTTTGTGAAAAGTATGTTTAATGAAAGCATTGAGGGACTAGTGATTTAGTTTTTTTTCCCCAAGAGATCAATTTCTGATATACATCTTATTACATAACAAATGATTTCTCTGCTAAATTTTCTCTGGATAACCCATTCAGTTGCTTTGTTCATTTAAAGGATTATTAGTTGATTTAATATATCATCTTTCTTATCTGAACTTATTTCAAAGCCCTGTGTGCCAGCAGGTCTAGCAAACACATCAGCTAAAACATGCTTAGTGTTTACTTGAAGTACTCAGTTATACTTCAGCTTTAATAACATCTTAACATGATCACAAACTAGATGTGCTTAGCTTGTAACTGCACTGAAACAAGGATCTTTGTATCAGGTCAGTAAGCTAAACATCCTGAACCTGGTACCTCACAGATTCATGACCCTGTATAACTGAGGAACTGACTTTTGCTGAGCTCCATCCTTCGTTACAGTATGAGTCAGTAACATGGAGAAGCTCTCTTCTTGCTATCAATGAACAGCTGAAGACACTCAAGAAACTTATGCCCACAAATACTTCAAAGAAGTTAAAGATGCTCTGCCAGTGTGACTGCAAAGTCCCAAATCACAGCATCTTCATAACAGATTAGAGATGACACAGCATGAGTTCAGACTGATATAGGACTGTCAACGGCCTAAGGATCTAGAAAGACTTAGAAGGGTTTAAAGGAGAGAAAAACAATGTGGAGATTTGTCCTCTTCCTTTGCTAAAAACAAGAAGCCAGAGCATCAACAGAAGCTCATCTCTGTGGAGCTTAAAGGATCCCAAAACTTCCTTGCCAGCAAAAAGAGTAAAGCCAGCAACAGGAGAGAGAGCAAGGGAAAAGGAGGAGATTGCCATGATTTAGAGAGGTAATTGCTTCCTTCTTGACAAAGTTTTGTATGCTTGCTGGTTTTTCTTTTCCCCAGAATGGAAGTCAGTCAGGAAAAGAGAAATACTCAGTGCTTTCTTCTCTTCATCCTCAAAAATATAATGAAGTAAGCCCTGACAACATTTTCTTGTCTTCATTTAAGGATCCAGCAAAAACTAAATGAGTAGTAGTTGCCCCCCCATATGCCACAAGGCAGCTGCTGTATGCGGAGGGTGCTAGTGAGGAGAGGAGCACTCTGCAGTGTTCTGCACAACCTACACGTGCATCGCCTTGCTAGGGAGTGCTAATTCCAGTTCAGCCAGTCAGCCTTCTGTACCCAGCCCTAACACAAAAGATGATGCAATGTCACTGCTACACAAGGTCAGCATCCATGTGACACTCTACTGAAATAGCTGGCAAGCCTTCATTGTTGCTTTTGACAATCAGCTTCAATAGAGCCTTGGACATTAGCCTCTCATCTACTGAGAGAAGCATTATTGTTTAGAGCTAGCAGATATTTCTCCCTCTCCCAGAATGAAAATCATGGGAAAGGTAATGCCTCCTGGACATTCAGAAAGGAAATGTAGTTTACAGATAACAGAATCAGTAGATCATGTGACTGGCACTAGAGCTTAGTAACTGAACAAATATCTTTCTATCTTTAGGTTTCTAAGTCATATCCATTCTGGAATGAGAGCAGCTGTAAATTATTACTGCATATGACTGTGCTATGGGCTATCCCTTATGAACAGTTAGCCTCAAAGCATTTCTGTTTGTCAACATTACCCAGGAAAATAGTCACTGGTGACTTTCTCAAGCTAAAAAAAAAAAAAAAAAGCAAAAGCTCATAGGCTTTAGATTCACATATATTTTACAACACAAAAGATAAAATTCGATCCATCCTTCCAAACAATAAGCCTAATGCTCTCTTCAGCTATAAATCTACTAATGCAAGGATTTCTTTCTCAATCAGTTCTGTACAGCAGCTAGCACCTTCTCCCAGTTATAAGGAGAAAGAATACAGTTAATCTTTCACAAACAGAGTAGACATATACACTTCCTGTGTTATAAAGCCCAAACGGTCCTTCACGTACTATTCAGAGGTATTTGGGAATATCCTTGTCCCTTCTAGTGTAAGGTCCAAGTAATAAACAGCTTATTGATAAGATGTCACTGACTATCTGCCCAGGACTGAACTACCACGCATTGTTTGTATGAGGAATAACATGAGGAAGAGTACTCTACTTGAGCACATTTGGCCCCAACAGATAAAGACAGCCTTTAGAAACACAGCATGATAGAGCCATGTGTAATGCCCATGAAAGGACATGTTCTCTGAGAATATAAGAAGTTTGTAGAAGTTCACAGAGCATATAGCATTGCCAGTTTCTACAGTGGCTCGTGGATGAAACTGCCAGCAGCCTTTCATCCTCATATGTGTCTTTTGGTTCAGGTTCTCTGTATGTAACTAGACCACCATTTTCAAACAGACCATTATTTTGAAACTGCAGACACTTGCAGCTTAAAGACTCTTTGCTTCTTTGAACAATATTTTTCCTTTTGCAGAGCTGTCATCCAAGACAGACTTTATACGTACAAAAGCCTGATCTCTAGGGACAATGTGAATTCAGTGTTCCAAATAGCAAGCTCACTTACCAAATTAAATACTTTGTTTTTAGCTTTAAAATTAACTGCAGAGTTCATCTTTCTAAGCTCTGCATTCAATGCTGAAAAGCAGACTGAGAGAGGATCAATGCCCCTTTTTCTCCTACTCACACAAGTCTCACTACAAATACACAACCAGACAGAATTTCTATAAGGTGATGTACTGGTGTTACTCTGGAGTGGGTTGACATCAAAAAGTTGACTTCCCAGCACAGTTTTTCAGAAGGATAAAAATTTGGACACTTCCAAAGCTGGGTGTTTCTTCTACTTAGTATCACAGAAACATTGGTCTGTTCTGGATTAGGTTGGTTTTGACATATTAAGGTAGAATCTTCAGCAAAATGTAACAAAAAAAAAAAAAATACAAGCAAATATAACACAAAAATTGGTCTCCAGAATTTGACCTTGAATGTAAGGTTCTCTCTAGATTTGCAATCATTATCAACTTGACCTTTTTGTATATCCAGTCAATCCAGGACATGTGCACTTAGACTTCAAGACTGACAGTTATGCTAGCCTGCTATGTCAAAGTTCCTGATACACACCTCTAGTTATGAGCAACTCAACTCTCACACTCTTATCCTATCAGACTAACCAGAGTATTAGCTGATTTTAAGTGCTGCCGTGCTTTATTTAGGATAATAGGTTGCAAAGTCTCTTTCAAATTACTGTTCTGGTTTGGACACCCATTAAAACTATTGGATTATTTTTAAAAACTCTTCACAGTACATCTTCTTATGAACATTCATTCTTTCTACAAAGAAATGATTGTTACGATTTTTGTAGTATTATGTCAGTTTATGAAATAAATTTTTAATCAGTGGTCCATTATCAATTTTATGTATTAGGAAGGCAGCCTAATAAATCAAGTATAAAGTCAAATGCCATTAACATTTGTTGGCATGATTGTATTAATTTTGTTAAAAATTCTCAATTAAAGCCACATAATGTCACATTTCACATGGTGAAAAAGCAACATTTTTGTTTCCAATATGGGTAAAACTTCTATGAAAGGGTGTGATGAAAGATTAAGACCAACTCCAAACAGACATTGTAGATCAGTTCTCAAACACATAAATCAAGACATGTTTTACTAGTGATATGAATTTCATACAATATGACGCTTTTGACATACTTTATAAATGTTTTGCAGCTGAATGTTCCATCTCCCACGGAGACTGAAATTACATTTTTGTAACTCTATATAATCATTGCTGATTGGTAGAATTATAAGCTCTAGTCTTGCTTCAGTGTAAGCAGTGCACAGAAAAGGGCTATGCAAGTATCTGAGGATGAGTGTTTAATGTGATGTGCTATCAAGCCTGGACCATGAAGATGATTCTCCGTAATACTGAATAGTGATTGACCTTAAAAGTTTTCTTTGTGCTGTGTCACTATGTAGTGAATACACAGGTTACTTCTTGCTCCAGTTACTCTGTGATGGCTGCTATTTCATTCGCTTCAGTGTGGTTGTGGGAATATAATTTTTTATAGACTACCTTAATGCTAGAAAATTTGGCTAGCTTATGGAGGAAAACAGAAAAGTTTTTCACTCTGATGCTTTAACATTTGACAATAGGAAAAGTGATTTGAAAAACTTTTACAAACCTAGCATTTTACTCTAAGAGAACAGACTTGATTCCCCAGTGTTTCCCACTACTTTTTCACTGGCATAGATTTGATTTCACATTAGTTACAGAGATTTGTAAGTGATGGAATGCTCTGGGGAAATCAGACCAGTGCTTTTAGTAGTGATAAACTAAAATTAAGAGAAGATGAAATTATTTTGCAGGAAAGAACATCAGTGAAGAAAAAACTTCCATGGAAGAAAAAAAAAAG
>VXAA01002207.1:356497-377938 GCA_013399115.1 Anseranas semipalmata | reverse complement strand
GGGGGGGGGAATACTGCCTATCACAAAGGCACAAGTAAGTCTAGTTAAAAAACTGACTGTTTCATGCTGTGTAGGAGTCTTTTCCAGATTCCAAAGTGCTGCCAATTTCTATTTCTTTCCCTCAATGCAGTACCTACTCAATATATCCAACAACTATCGGTCTGATTTTGCACCATGTATTCTATCTAGATGGTGGCATCAGAGATGAGGTCAGAAATATTTTGAGATCATTTGATATAGAATTTACTTCTTCAAATATGTGAGCCTGATTCTTCACAGCTATGCAACATGATTTTGAAACTCCCTACAATTGCAGCAGGCACTTCTTCAGTGTAGTAGGGTTGGTTGCCCTGGGCCCCAGAAGCTTGCTGTATCCAGCCACCATTTCCTTCACCCCCACCCCAGTTTTACAATCTAACCTGGAGTGTGCCTTGGCTTTTGGACTCCAGTGCAGCTGCCATGTCAACCTCCATTTTTTAAACTTTTTTTAACTTTCTGAAATCACCGAAGAAAGTGCAAAGTAACAGACAGGGGAGAGGTAGGATCTTGGTTTCCCATTTGTAACGCATATTTGCGTGAGGCATTTTGCTTCAGCTCACTGTTTAGCTGATTTTTCTGTGCTTATTTCCAGCCCATTTTGAACCCCTAAAGGAAGGCTACCAAAGTGAAACCACTACTTTATTTCAACTCCTGAAGCTTCTTAAGTAACCAGCCTGCCAGCAAAAGATATTACTTTTATTGACTCGTTTGTATCGTACTTGAGAACCTCAAAGGAGAAGATGTCATTTCAATAGTCTTTAAGAAAAATCTTGGTAAAGTGAACTGAATTATGTTGTAAAATAATGCTTCCATTATGGCATCACAAGCACTGAGAAAACTTGAGAGACTAGTTCTCTTCATAAAGTAGACAATTCATATTTCAAAGCAAAATACAGGTATTCGAATATCTACATTAAGAAGGCACCAAACATATTAGAGATCTGTTCTTTTGTCTGGCCACATTTCAGACTGAGAAAGTAAGAGTGTGTTTGTAACAGCTGAGAATTCAAAGCTTAAGCATAGGGAAGCAAAGACTTGTTTACAGAGCTCTTCCTGGATGTCTTAATAAAAATGCTTGAAGTATTTCATTTTATATGTGCCACGTGGATTCAAGTACACTGATAAGGCAGAGTGTATTGAAAGCTGAGAAGGCAATAAAAATTGAAATCTACTAATGTTATATTTCGGTAGAAAATAAGAAGTCACCCATAAATAAGCTATTAGATTTCAAGGATTAAAGTACAGACAGACATGAAAGTACTGAAGCTTTGTGAAGCCCTGAACTTTATCTGTGCAATTTGCATAAAACACTACAACACTTATTTAAAATCTACAAAGCTTAAGCAAACATAAGAATCAGAAGAGGAAAAACAGGACAATATGTGAAGCAGCACTCTGCAAATACTCGTCCACATGGTATGGGCTGCAGTTTGTGACCTTCATCATTACTATTGATAAGGTTCCTCTGATATATTTTTCTTCTCAAGTGTTATTTTTACATAGTCAAAAGCCATCAGATCTATTCTAACCCCAGAATTCTAACACTAATAAATTACCCAGATATGTCTTTACTGAATACCCTTTTCTAAAAAAAACAAAAAACAAAAAACAAAAAACAAACAAACAAAAAAAAAAACCAAGATGCAAACCCAGCCAAGGTGACCACAAACTACTTGAAAAGCAAGACTGTAAAATGTAAATACACTTAGTACAGAGAAAGCAGATGTGTAAAAATACATTTAAAAGTTCTCCCATTTACACTAATCTCACTAATCCTAATCTTAATTCACCTTGGTTACCATTTTATCATAAAGGTCAGGTTTTCTTCCATTGATAGGATGCATTCGCTAGGTAAAATATGTCAAACCTGAATGTGTCATTATTTTTTTGACCAGAAGGTTGAGAGTTTTTAATTACCTTATTGTCTGCAATGGTTGGAACTTAATTTTTATTGCAAAATAATTACAATCAACTTGTTTGTCTTACAGCTGTAGGGAAATCCATACTCAGTAAAGAATTTGTGCTCTAGCATCAACAGATACTTAAAATTTCAGGGCAAATGTACAGTGTGGCATTCAACCAACTTTGTGAACAGTGGACAACTTTAATTTCTGTGTTACAATAAATACTGTATAAGTTACGACTGCGTAGACTGAAAACATGTTCCTTTGTGAACTTCCAGATGTTTACTGAAATTGAAAACACCTACCTTTGTAAGTTACAGTGGAACATAAACCTAACATTTGTAAACATGATATATACTTGTGTTATAGTGTAATAAAGGCAACAAGAAACAAGTTTGGAGGTCTGAGACTGATTCACAGCTGGCAAATTATTCATAGTTCATAATACTGCTAAATAAAAAAATAATATTTGGGCATGAGATGCAACAGCAGATCTGTCATGGAAAGCCTACACTTTAGTACACAACTGTCCCACTCTGATGTTATTAGGATAAGAAATATTTAATATTAGTGAAATTTAAAGACTGAGTTGACTTTCATTGAGGTTTATGCACATACCAGAGCTTCATTAGAGCACTGTACTCCTAAGTGAAGCCTCCTTTCTGCAAGAATCCCAGAACAAAGCATGCATTTCCATGACAAAGGTGAAGCCAGCATAAAAAACATTAGGAAACATACCCCACTTCAAACATGTTCACTAAATCTTATTTAAATACAGCAAGAAAAGCAAGACGGTTCTTTTTAAAGCTGTGGACAACATGGATTCTTTGGAAAACTTGTTATACTTATTTGACCTGTTTGGTGTTAGGATAACAGCACTGTCCAACTACAGCCGAAATGTTTGCTCCTAGAGAACTCTGACAACACAATGTACCACAACTCTGCTAAGCCTGTAATTAAAAAGCTGAAATCACCAACACATCTGTCAGTTCGCTAGTATCCCAAGGAAACAAATGCCAACAACACATTGCTAGATAGTTTATTTTTCAACAAAACAAAAAGGATGGTTCAATTGAATAGACTCTCTGTTCTCATATTAGCAAGCACCATCAAATGCTCTATTATATGCTAAACACATTTCATTCAAATGCACTCAAGAAATTCATTGTATTATCATTCTTTTAAACAAAAGCAATATTATTTATCTCAATTCAACTTTGGATGCAATATAAAGCAGATTTTCCAGTTGGGAAGAAAACTGAAATTCAGTACATGCTACATTTTGTCTAACTAGCATTTATCCACAAAAACAATTTTTCATTTTAGAAATTTTCTTCTAAACAGAGCTAATCCAATCAGGAACAAAGACATTAACAAATGTAATGTGCAAAAATATTACCTCCAATTACAGCAGTAAAACACACACCAATGTTAAAACACTTTGAGAAATAAAACATCGTATTTCTGAAAGCCAAACACAGAGGTATGTTAAGTGAATAATAAAAACACACTTGTGTGTACTAATTGGATAATGACATAGATTGCTGTGACTGTCAGTTACCACTGTGCCTTTAAAAGTTCCTTTTCCTAAGCATATAATTTCACTGTTAAAAATGAATAAAAACCTATGCAACTACCTCAAGACAGCCTTGCATATGGTAAGATTTAACTTCAATGTCACTTAGAAAATATTACCCATCGTAAATCTTTGCACTTCACATTCTCGTTTACTTTATATCTGCCTAGGGTGTGTTTGTTTTGTGTCTTTAAACTTTTCTGAACCCTCGTGAAAGTTTATAGGGAGAACAATACACACAGTATTAATCCATTCTTCACTGCAGTTAAAAAGACTGGAGTTTGCAGAGTGCCTAATCTGGATTACAAAGCCTTTCACTGTAAGAAAGCCCTGGGTAAAGCTTCTTCCCTTTTGCCACCAAGACACGGTCTGTCCTCTAGTCTTCCTGCCCAGCTGAAATCCCCAAGTAATGGCACAGCTCTGACCTGCTATCGCTTCTCATGCTGCATCTCCCCAGGCACTCTGATGAGTGCTTTTAATATTACTCGTGTCACCAAGGCAGGGAGACTCACCAAAATTAAACTAAAACCTGAAGCAAGCTTCCACCTCAGTGCACACAGTTGGTAAGACTGAGGAAGTCTGCATCATATATGTAAACAGACTCCAGCATAAGCGTTTCTGCATGCCTGTGTCTGAACGCAATTTTTTATCACCACTCAGAGATCAAAACTATCAAAGCCATCGACAACGTGAAAGCATACACAGATACAAAGCCGGGGGGAGGCAATTTCAGGAACTCAGACTGAACTTTACCCTCTACTCCCCGCAGGCTGAGGCAAAGAGAAGAGTCCCTGCAGACAGGGCACACTCCCAGAGTTTTCTGCTAGCTTCTTGCCTTTGCCCACACAAGGTATTTGGAAGTGTTCCCCACCCCTACCGAAACCCTTAGCAATGAGTCGCAAAACAGAGACGTGACAGCAAGGTACACCCTAAAACGCAGACAAGCACCAGTGCCGGATCAAACCCACGAAGGAGCACCCGGCAAGTTAGGAAAAAGCCCACAACCAAGGCGACATCTCCAAGGGCTCCCGGAGGCAGCAGAGTTGGGGACCCCGACTCCCTGCCCCTCGCGTCCTCCCCGAGCCCTGCTCAGCTCCCGAGCGGCTGAGCGCACGCCGTCCTCCGCGGGGCTGAGGGACCGCTTCCCCAGCACGCGGCGCGTGGCCGATTCCCAGCCAAGTTCGCCCACCGCGCTCACCGCTGCACGCCTTTCACCTTACCCTGAGGAGAGGGGAGAGAGCCTACCTCCCGTGCTCGGCAGTCCGGTTGCGTGCGGGGCGCACAGCGATGGAGAGCGGGGACCTCTTCAGTGATAATCAGCGCTGAGAGGCTGCTCCTGTGAATAGTGTACATCCTGTAGCAGCAGGCTCTGCTTCTAGCAGCTGGCAGCAGCCTTCGCAGGAGCAGTGATGAGCACAGCTTGAGATCTTCCACAATTAACCAAATATTGTATAGCAGCAACAAATCAACAACTAAAACCCAGCTCGCAAATAAAAGCAAAGTACAATTTCAGATGGGAGCTGAAAGCTTAAGTCACCGAATGCTACATTTCTTCTTCAAGATTATTCCAGCAAGCTCCTTCTGCTATTTTTACTGTACCATAATGCACTAGGTCTGGCTTTTACCCTATTGAAAGAACATGAATATATTATTATCCACACAAAAGAGCAGGTTATTGTTTATGAATTACCAGCCTTCCCAGCAACAAAGGCTATTTTCATAAGAAAACTCAATTTCATTTTAGCTCCAATTTGATTACCAGCTGAAGAAAAGCAGCCCTGCGCCTAAACCTCAAAGGATTTTTATTCATACCATTGAATGGGCTTTATTGCTTCCTTTTCAAAACTGATGTAGAAAGCTTTTAGAGTAAAACATTGACAAAAAATTATTGCGCTGCTATTTTGTGCAATAACAGAGCTGAAGAGGGGCAATGATTTCTCAGTCATCCTTCACTGTACTTCAGAACAGTAAAGGCTGGAATTAATGACAGACCATAGAGAGGAGCTAAGCCAAGGTCTCACAATGCATGTCAAATCTAAATGATCACTATACATTGAAAAGACCCAAAAAAGCCTGCAGCTGATTGATTCATGGCTTTCACAAGAAAGACAGGCTTGAAGAGTTTATTGCACCACAATTTACTCTGAATTATCATAAAAATGAATGTAGAGGCTGAATGTCACCCCGGCACACTCCAAAAACACACATCCAGGGACAAAGTTCACCCAGGAATTATAGCAGTGCTGTTCATGCTACTATAGTTAAGGGTCTGTCACTTTTCTCCTATTATAGGGGGTTTTAGCTCAGCTGTAAAGCTGTGCTCCAGAATAAAACTTGGCACAAAGGTCTCATTTGGAGGGAATATAATTTTTTTAAACAAATGTAAAAGGGAAAAAAAAACCTTCCTGGCTGTTTTTAAGTTAAACATTTCTAAAAGCTGCTTGCTAATTTCTGAGGCTTTTTAACAATTGTGTAACTCAAGATCAGCTTTAGGATTTGAATTTTTTTCTTTAAGAAATAAAAATTAAGCTGTCAGGCTATACAGGGACCAAATCTGTTTTGCTGTATCAGACAAAAAGATTTAAAAATTATTGATTTTTTTTTTTTTGAATGGTTTATAGAACACGTGTGATAGAAGAGTGGAATTGAAATGGTAGCAGATGGACTTTGCCAAAGACACCTGGATGCTGTATTATGAATGCAGCCTCTGTACCACTATGATTTGAACTGGCTCAATCAGTAAATTAAGAAGTCTCCCAAAAATTCACATACAGTACATCAGAATGACTCAAATGCAGCACAGTTAAGACTACAGATTATGAGACAATTTCTGTGACTTTACATAGCTACAGTAAAGATTGAATTAATTCATTTTTATCATTTAATGGTTTGACATCAACTTTTGAAAAGCAGCAGAAGAAAATAAACTGCAGTTGTTACTGGAAGTCCAACTCAGGGCTGTGCCAGTGGGTTTGACTAACACAGGAACTTTGAGACCTGAATTACTTTTACAAATAAACCAACAATTCTCATTTCATGCTATATTCCTATCTTTTAATTCATTATGCATTTTTAATATTACCAGGCCTGAACAGAGAGTCACTTTAGGGCATTTCTCTCAACCTCATACAAATTTC
Organism: Anseranas semipalmata; assembly: GCA_013399115.1. NCBI lineage: Eukaryota > Metazoa > Chordata > Aves > Anseriformes > Anseranatidae > Anseranas > Anseranas semipalmata. The sequence goes on along the minus strand of VXAA01002207.1, from coordinate 371,282 downwards.
ATGGACAAAAAGTCTATCTTTGGGTGTTGGCCACTTAAAACTACAGCGAGCCCAAACCAGGAATTGCAGAATACTCTGGATTTCCCTTCTGGTTCTCTTTTCAGGATGGGCGCAGCTCATGGTGAAGAAGCATCTTGCCAAAGTCAGATGTTGCTCCTGAGGTTTGTATCTAGGCTCAAACCCATTAAAATTCCAAGGGATTTGGTTCTTGATGCTCGGTTCAGTGAGTCAGAATTTCTCTACTGGGATAACAAGACTATTAAAGTCCTCTGTGAAAAAGAACTCAAAAAGAAAAAATGAACCTACTCTTGTAAATTTTGGTATGGAGTACTTTGACTGGAAAATATCTAGAGAGCTTATGAAAGCAAAACATGCCCAAAAACCTCTGCTTTGGCATCAGAGAGAGTGAGATAAAGAGTGTGTACGTCAAAAGAACCATATTTTGAGTAAAATATTATAGTTTGATTTTGTCAGAGTTATTTCGCAAAGTCAGGTAGCTACCTACAAAGTTCAGCACACACACAGACCATTGTTAACTTGGAATAGCTGGGTACAAAGAGGTATTTTAAAATTCCAGTATATAGCTGAACTTGTTACAGAGAGTCTCATTCTACTCACACCTGAAGTGTTTTCATTCTTTCATTTTACATTTTGCTGCATTTGAAACTTCTCTGAAGAGTAGGTGGAAATGGCTATGCATTCCCTTGAGACATGACCCAACTGATGTAGAAAACACAGGAAAAACTTGTGTCCAGACCAAGTTATTAAAAAAAAAAAATGGCATAGACAATGAAAAGTTGCTTAAATAGTTTTTAAACTAAAAAAAAAAAAATCTGATCTTGTAGTGTTTTAATAACCATAAAATATTCAGAATGTTGTATGCTCATGTAGGTGTTCTGGAGTAGAGAGAGGAAGGCTACAACTGCTTACATTCTGAAAAGTAGTAGTATTTTGAGAAGTATACTGTAACTAGTGAAAAACATCTGCTCAGATACAGCAATTCCAGCTTCTGTTCATGAGGCTTGCTGGAACATCAAGGCTCTGGGAGCATCTGTACAATACCACTAGCCAGGGACACAATGTAACCACAAATTCCGATATTCTTGGCACCATTTCTGTGTGAAAAAGCTACTGAAGAACAGAAAAATACTGATCATCAAAAGAGATCTCATACCATTGCATAAAGTATTTAAATTTGTGTATGTGTACACATGCAGGCTATGAAAGTGGTCTCCATATATATCCACACACAAAACCTAGCCAGTTTTGCAGTACTCCCATAATTTGTCTCTGCATGTTTGTATGTATCTATTATATGCAGTCACGTGCATGTGCACATTTTTGTTTACAGCAGATGCTTTCTGAAAATATCTTTTGTCTCTAATCCTACTTTTTTAACATAGAGGATATATCAGACTAGGGAAGTCTTAGAAATAGACAGTATTTTAATAGGCTATCATGCCATGAAAGGCTGAGCTGACAAAGGGCACGGACCCTCCTGGTAAAGGCTGCACCCTGCCCCTTCTCCCACTTGTTTGCTATCTTCTTTCAGGACAGGTAGCATTCAATGCTGGTAGGATAAGCCCTGTTACACAAGGTACCATGCAAACCAATGGCAAAGAGCCCACTACTGCCTGTCGAGAAGCTCATACTGCAGAAATTTGGCAATGTTTGACACATCACTAAACCAGAAGACAGCTTACTTGTGTAAAAGAGTGACTGGAGCTGGAAACCCATGGCTGATTTCAGTCTCTCAACATACACAAGAGACTGACGCTGTGGAGTGGGGAGATGTCCTTGACTATAATAGTCATGGATTCGCACTGGGCGCTCTGTCAGGGCAACAATAAGCAGGGAAATAGCCCCAGGAAACAGCCCCATTTTGCTAAAGCATTGCACAGGGCAAGCAAGAGAGGCTGCCAAGTCACCATTTAAATACAAGAGCTGCTTGAAGAGAATGGACTTGCTTCTACCAGGTCTTCCTCATTAATCTTTCCATGAGACCAGTGAAGAATCATCCTTTCCATACCTTCGACAAAATATGATAGGGATGTCCCTAATCGCACAGAAAAGAGCAATACCATCAGAGGGTTTCCAGCAGATGCTACGCTGCAGCAGGCCTTTTCCTCCTCTCATTTCATCGTTCCACAAGCCTTTGCCATAGACCCTTCTAGTGTTCCCAAACTCTTCAGGTCTAACTTCAGCAGCAGCTTACACTCTCTCATCGCATCCTCCCATTCAAGTAAAGGCTGTTCTTTGACCTTCACAGCAGGTCCTGACCCTTCTTCTGCCTTCAGCTGCTCTCTGTTAAGTGACTGTGAGGAGAGTTGGAGTGACCTAACACAGGGGAGAGATGGAATATGCATTTCTGGGCCCAAACCTGGGATGTGAAAGCCTCCCTTACCTCCCAAGAAAAATGCTTAAGTGCCTGACCCATCAGTAGTTGACTAGTAAAATCACTACTTGGCCAGTACGTATAAACTGTACTTTTTCAAAAGAAAGTGACACAGTCCATTTTAAACTGTTTGAAGCAGCCAGGACCATGCAATCATCATCATTTTAAAGATGGGCTTGCTGTTCTCTCATTTCCTTATAAGTGCAAGTCAAAGAATTGTCAGTCATCTTTCTGCGCTCCACAGGTCACCTGGCACTTTAGCATTCAAGAGGTAAGAAAAGCCTTAGGGAAGGGAAGAGAAGAGAGTTAGATACAAGAGACCACAGATGTCTCCAACGAGTGAAAGGGGAGGGAATTACAGAACTTCAAACTACAACTTAATTTACTCTTTTTATACTATCTCCACTTCTGCTAGGATTAAATTAATTTAATTTAGATTAATCAATGTATTGACTTTTTCATTGTTGCCATCTTTTGTTTTGTTTTGTTTTGGTCTGCCCCCTAAGAAAGGCCTTAGGCTTATCCGAAAAACAAACATTCTCTCAAATATTTTATCCCCTCCACAGCCAAGCTTGCAGCAGCCCTGCAGCCAGCCAGCAGGGCTGCTCTCTGACTCACCAGAGAAGTGCCTCAGTAGTTTGGGAATCACGAGCAGAAACCATTCCTTCACCCAAGCTAAGTCCATGGAGGAGAGAGAAGAACCAGTAAGAAGTTGGTACAGACTGGCTAAAAGCACTAGCACTGTGCATGCAAGGGTGTAAATGAGTGTTCATCAGAATGTTTTATTGCCTCCTCCCCACGTCCTCTTCCCCAAGAGGAGGGACATTGAGTGGGATCTTTGAAAAAAAACAGCATAGAAGTACCTCATCATTGCTGCTTGCATTACCTCGGGAGGTGTGAAAACTACTGACGGACCTGGCACCCATTGTGTCAGGCAGCCGTCAAACAGAAACCACTCTGGAGCAGGAAGCGAACAGCCCAAAGCAGACACAAATAGACATGAGAGCAGGAGAAGTCGAGGCTATATTGTCAGCAAGTGTGATTGGTGGTGGTGGATTTAATAAATCAGGACAACATGTCCTTAATCCTATTCATGTTTTTGTAAGTGTTCCCAGAGACTCTGATTTTCAGGTGACAAATGGATCACAATTTATTACAGGTAGAAGGTAACCAGCTTTCCAGTTAGCATGGCACAGTGAAGAGAACACAACCCACTGTGCCTTTTTGTTAACATAGAGATGGTCAGATCACAGGAACCTAAAACCCAGTTTAGATCTCTGTAAGGATACAGGTGATTGTCTGCTCCTTGGCAGAAATCCTTTATCCCTAACCAGAAAAGTAAGTACTCACTTTAGAAAAGCAAATACTATTTGTTAGAGATGCTATTTAAAATCAGAAAGCAAAACTCTCTGTGAGTTAGTTGGCAGAATAAAACACGGAAAGTAATATAAAAAGAATGTAAGGAAACACTAGCTGTCGGTGGGAGGAATATTCTAAGACAGCAAGGAAAAAAAGCAAGTTCAGTTCAAATGAAGGTTATAAGAAATGACTGCCTGAAGTAGATTTAAATTGAAGAAGACAACTGAGGGACACCAAAAGAGACCTCTGCCAAGGACAAGATACCTAAGCTGTAGCTATGAAAGCAGCTAAGAGTATGTAGTTAAGAATAACTCCAAACGACTGCAGCTGTTTGGGGCCAGTCCTGCATTTCTGACAGAAAAGGATCCCTGAAGAAAATAGTTCTCAATAACCAGTCTTATCTGTGATACAAGGCAGGCAGTTACATCTTGCTTACCTGGTGGTTCTTCTCACAGTGTATTAACATGCTGAGAACAAATACGTTTGAAAAAAAAATGTATGTAAGGCATTAGCACACTCTTCTATCTTTCTTTGCATTGTCTCAGGAAGAACAGAACCAAGAATACCTCTTCTACTGATATTTCAAAATAAAGGTAGTTCTCTAAACTTCACTGATATTGTTTGTGACAGGTTATGGTTTTATCCGGTGCAGTGCTACTGGAGAGAGTTAGCTTCATTTGGGGGGGGAGGGGGTCTTTTTTGAAAATGAACAAGGAGAATTAAAAAGAAATGGAAAAGGAAGCTGGTAGCAAAGGTTGAGGAAAGACACAAAGGGTCTATTGGACAGCATTTCTATTCTTCTCTGTATGGTGCATTAAGTGCATTACAGTAAAAAAGAGAGATTTCTTTCCTTCTCTTTAAAGTCCAACGTTATTGAACTTGAAACCTTTAACTGTGAGCAAAGCTGTGGTTTTTCTCTAATACAATTCTGCTATTGATTTCTTCATGCATTTCATCGGAATGATTCTGACAGTTTAAAAAAAATACATTACCTTGATGAAAGATACAATTTTTCTCATGGAGAAAGGCACTTCAGTAGGCATGTGTGATGCACCAGGCATGTGAATCTTCAGTGATGCTCTAAAGTAAAAAGAAAGAAAAGAAAGAAAAGAGAAAATAAATAAAAAGAAAGAAGAAAAAGAAAAGAGAAAAAGAAGGAAGGAAGGAAGGAAGGAAGGAAGGAAGGAAAGAAGGAAGGAAGGAAGGAAGGCAGGCAAAAAAACTTGATCCAATTCTCATCAGTGGAACTCTGCACAAACAAGTCCCACACCGTATCAGAGAGATTTCACCTTTTGCAAGCACAATTTTCTCTTCTTTCTTTCTACAATCTTCTACTATCCTAAAACCCTTTCAGGTCTATATATCTGTTCTCTATTTCTTTTCTCTCTCTGTCTTCACTTGATATTTGTTTTTTGCAATATAGCATTAGCTTCCTCTTCATGCAACTTGTATATTTTTATCTTTGCTAATGGAGAAAGGTGCATTTTTAATGTGTCTTAATATCCTAGCACAGAAAAGACCAGCTGCTGTTTTACTACCCGATAACCATTACAGAAAACAGTCTTCCCCTTTCCCATCATAATCTTCCCAATTACACATCTGCTGTCTTTGGATACCCTACACCTTTAGCACACATTAACAAGGCTTCTTTTTCTTGCGGACAGGAACTACACAAAACTCACAGACTTGAAGGGCAAAAATAGTCATCTAACCTAACCTCCTGCATTATGCACAGTATAAGATTTTCTTCTATGTGTTATTTCAAGCTCAAAAGCTTTTCTCGAACTGGAGTGCATTCATGAGTTTATCTTGAGTTTAAACTTGTGCAACGAAGGACATTGCTTCCTTTGATAAATTATAACAATGGTTAATTTCCCACACTGTTAGAGTTTCCTTCATCATGCCCTTACTTCTAGTCTGAATGTCTTTCAACAATTGTGAAGAGAGAGAATCTAATCAAGCCTCTGTAGGCAGAATGTGCACTGGGTTTGTTCTCATTCTAAGAACAAATTCGTCTGAACTAACACTGCTGCCATCATTCTTTTTGTCCATATTATGCACATCCCCAGCACACCTGAACCAATCACTTAGTCACCCAATATGCTGTCAGCTGTAGGCCTCAAGTGCTCTGGTGGAAGTATGGTATGATATCAGCAAGACACAGCTTTCAGAAGATGTAACTGAATTTTTCAATTTTGCAAAACTGTCTCCTTGAAGATACCACAGGAAAGGATTGCCCAAGCAAACCTGGCCTGCCCATTAGTCCTCTTTGTGGAACAATATCAGAAATTCTACATGTCCAAGTGCCAGGAACATTAAGAACACCTTGATCATCCTAAGAAGAACAAAGTTTGAATATTTTCCTAGGAATATTAAACCAAATTATTGCTCGATATATATACATACTCAGGAAAAGAGCAGCTGGTGGATGAACAGCATTCTGTTGGGTGCTTGGAGCAAAATTTTTCATTTCCATTCAGAGATTCCAACATATTCACATATACCAAGGTTGATGCTCTTTGGGATTATATTACTAGGAAAAATCTCTTTGATCTGTCCCACCCTGCATAATCAGCGTGACCTATAGTACCTAGAGCCTGTGCAATAGTCTCATGAAGAGAACACAAAGATAGCTGCTGAAGAACAGACACAGTAGACAACTACATAGACTTGAGGTTGCAACTTCCCTTGCTGCAACGCAGAAAGATTAAAAAAAAAAAAAAAAGGCTCTCACTTTTTCTCTGCTGTACAGAAAAGTGGTATACATTAGGTTATGTGATGAAAGCTCATCTGCACACCCAGGAAGGAGAACAGAGACACAAACAGCAGGCAGGGAACCCAAGTTAAGGACCCTGTCCAGGCCCTTTCCAGAGCTGCCCCAGCAGAGCTGTCAGCCCTGGTGTCCAGGCGTGGAGCCCATCCCAATGAATCCTCAGGAAATCCTCACTTTTCAGACTAAGGAGAGTTGCTGCCCAGAGGAGGGACACGTTATGGGATGCAGGGGAAGAACATTTTGGGGTTCCCCACGACTTAACATGGAATGCCTGGGAAGGAAACAAAGGTGGAGAAGGGAAATATCTAGGTGATTTGGGGAGGAAAAAATGTGGGAAAACAGAGGGATAAGCAGATAAAAAGGCCCAGCTGCATGTAAATAGGTTGCTGGTTTGTACATTTATCTGGTCATGTCCTTCACCTGATCAGTGCAGTCCTGTCTTCTCACTAACTTCCCTTCCTACCCTCTCCTGGGTGAGGGCTCTCCATTCTGCTTGCACGTGTGTGATGGGGGTCTGAGTGCAGCAAGCAGAGGGGAACCTCAGGTTGCAGGGGCCCCTGCGTGCATGGTGGCAGCAGCTGCAGCAAGTGCAGGTGCACAAGTGAGTGTGTGAGCAAAGATGCCCACGAGTAGGTGAAGTGGTCTGGGTGCTGTGTGTGTGTGGGCACCTCTAAGGGCAAGACCATGGGAGGAGCTGGATATTGGTGGGACCAGGGGAGTCCCACCAGCTGCCAGAGAGACTGTGGGGTCTGGGGAGTCTCCAGGAGCAAGACCTACATTTATGTCTGTCTCTAAGGGTGAGACCATGGGTTTGACTTCTGGGAGACCAGTCTAGGGGAGTCCTTGCCAGACGTGTTTGTGTGAGAGAGAAGGTCTGTACCAGCGACTGCAGGGGAGCTCTGGTCTCAGGGGCATCCAGGTGCCAGCAACTGGGGAGACTGGAACCCAGGGTCTGGCTCCACCTTGCTCAGCCAGAGAGGGGAGCAGGATGAGGCTGTTGGTTCTGCCTGCATTTGTGCAAGTGCTGTGTGTCTGTCTGGGTTGATCTGTGCGGCCGGCTGTGTATATATACATGCATGGTATATACTTGTGCTCCATGTGTGTGTCCCTTGGCGCATATATATACTTAGCATACATTTCCAGCCTCGCTATAGGTTGGACCTGGGAGCATGGAGAGACAGCAGCCTTGTCTCTCTTGGGCAGTTGGAGCCGGCATGATATGTTTTCCTCTAACAGGACATATTATCAATTTCTTCTGGATCTTTCCCTCATGCAAACATGAAGTGTCTAACAGGATAGCACTGTCCTCCAAAGTTAGGGCCAAAATGACTCTGGAGAGAGGGGGAAATTGAAGATACAGACTTTGTCAGCAGATTAAACCTGCTTCTGGAACAGAGGGTGGCAATCACAGAGACAGTGAATGGAAGTGCCACTATTCTTTCAAAATGGCTCAACCTACCTCATCTCTCTCTCAGTCAGCCAAACTGAAGTTACATGTCCAATGTACAATTACATCTTTTTCTGACATACACCCTTGCTTCATAAGCCTGTGCAGGGCAAAACAGGCTAGGTCTCCCAAATTAGCAGCAGACAGACTGTCATGCACCTTACTAGGTGGGAAACAAAGAATGCTTTTGTCCAAATACAAAAATCAGAGCTCCTCAAAACACCTAGCATAATGCACCATGCTGGAGCTTTGCATACTGGTTTACCCCCATAAGCCCTTTTCTGGTCCACAGCTGCCTGTAGAATGACCCCTTCTGGGCTACCTATTCATTCATGCTAATATTGATGGCTAAAACAGCTCCTGGCCTGGTTCCATGCCTTGCCTCTTGTTGCAGGAGAACATCAAGCCAGAAGGGCTTTTGCTTTACTGCGTTGCTGGGCAAAGAATGCAGAGCCTCAACCAGGGCAGATGAGCTGTGAAATAGAAATTGCATCGCAGCATACAACCCACAAGTCTGGGAGGTCTAGCTCAATCCAGATCAATCCAGAAGAACATGAAGGATGGAAAGCATAAGACACACTAGGAACAGATGCTTTAGTCTTGGCTACACTTGAATACAGAGTCACTGGCAACAAGCATATTACCAGAGTAAGACTGCCAGCTAGGGATATTCTGATTTTGAAATACCAAGTTCTTCAAAAGTGGAGTTATTTAAACTCTGTGCAAGAGGAAGAAATGACCTCCTTCTAGATAAAAACCCTATACTTATAGCTCTTGTCAAGAATAAGAGGTGCAGTTTCAAGGCTTTCCTAATCCTTGAGGGAGTTTGGTCCCCTTGGAAGAATATTCCAGTAGAGGTTTCCGTTGAAAGGCCAGGAGAGGTCTCTGTCCTTCAAGAAATGCAAGTGAAAAAAACAGCATTTTCCCCTTCCCTGCTATACTTATTACATCAATAAACCCAAACACACTACCTGAAGTGGAAAAAAAAGAGCATTCACCATACTAAAATTAGATTTTTATGCACACTCTTAAAATCAAGAATAATTTTTTTTATTACAAAAATCTTGACAGATTGCTGAGATTACCCAGTATTGCTGCAGTGTTACTCCAATGATGTTCATTAGTCCTAAAGAGGCAACAGGAAGATAAAACCCCCAAAAAGAAGAGGGCAAAAGTCCATTCAGAATAACATCCTGTTTCTGATGTTATCCAGTAGCCAGTAAAGGGGACATATTTGTCTCCACTATATCCTCCCAGTCTTGTTGAGGAGTACAGGGATTTTCCAACGCAAGGGTCACAGCGAAAATAACTACATTCAATAACCCAGAGATGGGCCTGTCCTTGAACTTCTCTACATCCTTTTAAGTTTTTTTATTATTATTATTTTACCACATCCTGTGGCAAAGTGTTACATAATTTAATTATACACTGTGGTTGTTGTTTTTTTTTTTAAAGACACAGTGTTGATTTACCTGTGTGCTCTATTTTTCTTGACCTTCTTTTGTGAAAGACAGTGATTAATAATTGCCTTGTCATCTTTCTGGATTATATGTAATTTTAAAGTCTTCCATCCTAACTCAGTTGGAGATGCTTATCTCTAAGCACATTATACATGAAACCTAGAGGAGTGGTTGGACTTTGACATCTAATTTGAGATTACTGAGATTAAGTAGGATAATCCTGTCTTTTATTGCCCTGATAAATTTTATCTGAATTTGGTTACTATTTGAACACTCCATTCACTCTCATAATTTTGTTGAATTACATCCAGTCAGTGAGCCCTCTTAGTTGTTTCAGGACACTGAAAATTATCACAGCATTCTATAAAGTTTCATCAGAACCTTGCAGGATGTGACACCTCCAAGCCAATATGTGTTGGATTTACCACCTGACTAGTATACTGTATGTACAAATGTATGTATTTAGTACAGCAACAGGAGCTTTTTTTGCTACCCATAATGCTAGGAATTATTATAGGGAAAAAATGATGCACACACACACAAATTCAGCCCTCCATTATGCATTACAGAATCCTCATAACTAGCTTATAATGTAAGATAACCTTGACTGAAATTCAAATTAATGATTAAATTTCCTTTGTCATCCATTTAAAATATATATATAAAATACCATGTTAGAACAATAGCTGGAAAACACTATTGTGTCTGCTGAAATAAGAGGAATGTGTAAGCTTTGTGTCATCTTTACTCAATATAAGCGTTCCTACAGTCAAGAACTATTCATAAATAGGCAGGCTTTCCTGCAGAGCAGAGGCACAGGTGTGGATATGTATTTTTTTTTTAAGTGAGGGCATTTCATGCATCATTACTGCTTCATGAGAATGCCTAGCGTAGCAGTACCTGGCCCTTGAAGGGTGAGCCAGGATGCCAGGATGCCTCGCTGGGCAGCTGGTTCCCTTTGGAGAACACAGGCTGAGCTGAGTGCTACCATGCACCCTCAAGAATTTCTCACTGTGGGTTTTCACACAGAGCTGGGTTCTCCCAGCTCTGCACAGGCTTGCTCCTTCAAGATTGGGTCCTTCAAGGGCACGTACAGTAGCTGATAGACCTTCAGCGATATTGGGCACCAGCTAATCACCCGTCTTTTCAAACTAGGGAACTTCATGAGAAATTCAGGATTCAAGCTGGGAGGCATCAGATACACATTCCCCTGGGTGCAGAAACCCAAAGTGATTAAATCCATCCATGAAAAAACAGCCTGTAATAGAAATATTAAGATTGGTTTGAATGGAGAGTGAATGGGCATGTCTAGGTGTGGAAGGAAAATCAGAAGTAGGGCTGTGAGAATGGCAGGTGTTGATAGCACCTAGGTTAGCAGATCTGCAAGTTACCAGCACCAGGGACACACTATCCCAGGACATCTAGATGGAGAAGGCACATGGACTTAAAACAAAGAACAGTCCTCATTATGAGATGGTTACAGAAAGATGATGGACAGGTTTGGAGTGTTCAGTCACACAGATAAAGAAGCTAAAAGAAAAAAAAATCACACTGAGATTTGCTACAGTATCTCCTAGATGCCAGCACAACCTTTGGACTGGTCTTCAGCTCCTCTCTCTCATGGAGGCTCTGAAAGTACTAAAGGTCCTGTAGTCTCCCAGCATCTGCATTTGGTCCCACAACCTTCCTAGGTAAATGATGAAAAGGGGGTTGAATCTTCACAAAGCCTGTCTTTGTCTCATGAGAGGAAGCAGGTATCTTGTGGAGGCACAAATCACAGAAATTACTCTTGACTGACAAATGCGCAGCTATCAAGCCTCTCATTTTGGAGATCAATTGCTGAGAATCTGGTAGTTATTCAGAGTACTCACAGAAGATCTGCCAGCTGCTGTTAATGTATTTAGGGGGAGTGGACACTTTATACTTGGGAGGATGAGAAATTATCCTTGGTCATCAAGGATTCTCTCCCTGAGATGTTAAACTCAGTCACTCTCGCTCTAATGGAAACAAAGTACTGGGACACTGGTACTTACTGCTAGTGCTGCCTAGCTGTTTACAGGCATTACAGTCACAATTCCTCCTCTGCAATTCCCCATGAGGGAGTTAGTGCATTTGTGTACCTAGGCTGTATTTCAGCTGAGAAATACTACATGCACAAGCTAATGGGAAAATAGTCCCTGAGCCTTCAAGTATATTACCTGTGGTAAATTAATCATTTAATATAGGTATACATTTATGTAATATTTGCCTAAGAGTTGCTCTGAAATTCTCTTTGAATAATACACAATTAGATTTAAATGTTTTCCTCAGTTTTCCTTTCATGAGCATATTTTCCAAATTTTCTCTGGTAATTCATTCCATAGCTGAATTTCAACTGGTTTGTAAAATTTTACTAACTTGCAAAGATATAATTTGCATAGAAATGAAATACAGACAAAAATGCTGGAGAAAAGAGAAGGAGATTTAAACTAAGTATAGCGTCACAAACAATTTCTTTCATAGGTGCTTTCAAGTGCAGTTGGAAACAGTCATTTAAAAGAATACTATTAAAGAACATGCTGTACCAAGAAATGGTATATTATAAACCTGATTCAAACAGCCACATCTAAATTCCACATTCATATGGATTGAATGATTGACTGATTATTACTGGCATTTATTTCACAGAAAGAGGGCAGCTTAATAAAAGTGTATTATTTAGTCAATGGTGTGCTATGATGGATAAAGAGGTGAAAATCACAAACATTTAAATCCAACAAAAGGAAGAAGCCAAGGAAAGCAGTGAAAAAGAGAGGAGAGAATTTATTGCTAAGTGATCATCTTTTAGTCTCATCTATTGATGGTCTACTCTGGCACCAGTCTCAGAAAACAGAATCACAGTTTGTCTTTACAGTCCAAACGGGGAGAAAAAGCTGCAATTAATTTATAGTCAATAAGATATTACACTAGTCCTTGAGAAATCAAAGGGAAGAAGTATCATTTTTTAATCTGTATTTCAAGGTTTAAAAAGAAAAGCATGGAAAGTTACATCTGGGCCAGATTTTATGAATGACTCTCAGGCAAAGGAGGAGCAACTGCTCTTTGTTTTTCTTTGTGGCTAGGGTATGCATACACTCATTGGTCTTTGAGAGACTAGCAAGGCAGGTCTTTGTTGTTTAAATCTTGCCTGCAGTTCCTAAAAGTAAATAAAATTACAAGTGTTGGTCTTGTATGTCAGAGAGTCAACATGTGCTTTATTGAACTGTATCATGTAAGCCAAAGGCAACCTTCAAACAGCACTTTAAAATAACTTTTCTCCACGTGCAAAATTCTCTAGCCCATTTAAAAGGTGATTCCAGAACTTGAGCTCTGTTCTTCAAGGTGTCTCGGACCACCATAACAGGTTGCTGGTGTTGGCAATTCACAAAGTCTGTAGGGACATAAGCTAAGTCTCTCATCTAGAGTACACTTTCAGGTCATCTGGGGTTTACAGCATAAAACAGCCAATTGGCACAGCCATTCTCTATCTTACAGCCAGCAAGCTAAAGAGCTTGGCAAGTACTCTTTCTGTCTACCCCTCCTTTGCCATGAGCTCAGTAGCAAACCAGGTGCTGAAATTTAAGTCTCTGCAAAGACCCATAGATCCTCTTCTCCTTCTACCTTTCCTTCTGCCCGTGTCCCCATGAAGCCCAGAACTGAAGCACACAAGACAATGAGGGGACAAGATTTGGAAATAACTCACCTCCCAGCCACTCTGTGTTGGTCCATTTTTTATATGCACAAACAGTACCACCCCACACTGACTGAAACCACCTTCTGCAATGGCATTTCAAAGGTTTCTTTCTAGGGGCATGCTTATTCTGAAATATTTGCACATTTTAGATCTCCCCTGCTCTAAAAAAAAAAAAGAGAGAGAGAGAGAAGGTTTATGGGAAAACAACCACAGGGATAGAAAGGAGAGAGTCACCTTGCTGACTTGCTCACCTTGTTGAATACATTCTAGGAAAAGCTTGGAATGAGGAAATATAAGATCTGGACCACAGGTATATAGTGCTTCATCATACACCAAGCAAGGAAGAGGCCTAGACCAATTGCTGAGAAAGATCTTTGTGTAGAACTCATCACACACCATTTAAGCTTGACTTGTCCTTAAAACACAAAGAAAACAACCTACTTCTGTCTAGAACAAATATATATATATATAATTTCCCAATTTTTATTTTTAACCTAAGGTTTTCAGCTTGAATGAAATCCCCTTACACATACAAAGCAGTTTCTGAACTGCAATCACTGATCTCTTCCCAGACTTCAAATTATACCTAAACTATGCTGACAGATCAGAGTAATTGAATAACCTGCAAAATGCAGTTCAGATAAGTCCTGGAGTTTGCACAGTTCACTTTTCTTTTTTTTTTTTAAAGAAGGATGGAGAAGAATTGCTCTACTTGATAGTTGCTACTCCAGTGCTTTCTCATACAGTGCTCACACAAAAGGGGTTTGGAGAGCCTGTTACCTGAACAATGCTTCGTAAATCCTTCTTAACAATGGCATCTCAATTGTATAACATTCAGTTTCTTCTCAGGAGACTTATTTTAATGTCAAAACAAAAAGAGATGCTGGAATTACATGAGTTAGTAAAAGGTAGTATTCATCTTTATATTTCCAGTTTCCTCAGTCTTTAGTTTCAGAAAAATATACCACCATAATAAATGTGTATATTAAAATAAATAAATAAATAAATAAAAATTCAGAAAAGAAAAAAGAAAAGAAAAATCAGCTTGTATGACATTTCTCATGGCAGGAGAATGGAGCTGTGAGAAATGAGGATGGCAGAAACTGATACAATTAGAAAACCTTTTTGTTCAGGTTTGGGCCCTTAACAGTAGCAGTCCCCAACACTAGAAGAGATTCTTCTCTGCATATTTTTGTGAAAGTGAACCTAGCAAGGAAGTCCTGAAATGCATTGCGAACTACGTGAATCTTCTAAACATTCCATTCTTTCAACATTTTCTGGATACAGGACAAATACCTGAAGTTAAAAAAGAATTTCTGTTATGCTCTTTTTCCGTCAGCCAGTTCTTGCACTAGAAAAGTATACTGATTTCTTTCGCTTAATGGATATTAATTTGGAAATCCTTGCTCTCTGTAAGTCTTCTTTTGGTTGAAAATAAAAATTTGCTGCCCCCTTGGTCCTCACAGGAATGGCAGTTGCATGTCTCACTCTCCCTTCCCCTGCAGATGGGCAGTATTTAAACTAGGTGTATTCTGCTGACTATACTAACAGTTAAGTCCCTGAAAATATTTTACACTTGCTTTTCATGATAGCAAGTGACCCAACAAACAGAAAAATAATGAAGACCAGATTCGGGGGG
>VXAA01002207.1:343411-356456 GCA_013399115.1 Anseranas semipalmata | reverse complement strand
TCATAACTAGCAAGTGTGTAAACAAGGACACTTTTTTTTTCAGTCTCTTGCAAGTTTTCCATAAAGAGTCTGATACTTCTAATAATAACATACCTCACTCCTGTATTTCATGGTCATATTGTGAAGCTGGACCCTCCAGAAATATCAGTGAAGAAGCAGGTGAGGTTTGAGCAGAAGCTGGCCCATGCAGCCTTACCAGGAGAATGGATGGCATAGCCATCGCCATAGATAGAGTACTGATTGACAAAGCTGCACGTCAGAAAAAAAAAAAAAAAAGAAAGAGTCCTGGTAGACAGATCCTTTGAAAACAGGCTTAGGTAGCCTTCATTCAACAAGTTGCTTGGATTTACTCTATAATCGAGCAAACAGACTGTCCTGTATGATTTAGATGTTCTCTGTATATAAACAGTTTCATCAAAGAAATATCTTGCTTCATCATCAGTTTTGTTCCTAACATAAGAAATTTGGTAGAGGTCTGAAAATGGGGCTCAGCAAGGACTCTGCACAGGGTCCAAAAGGAATAATACTACACACTGTATTTTCCTACCTACATCTATTGCCCCTTCTAGCTCACCACACTCATTCATACAACAGTCTTGTTTTGCAAGTAAACTTACAGTGACTATGCTATTGTCACAGGACTTAAAGAAGTGATAAGCTAGTTTCCCCAGATCCAGAAGTACAGCAACTTTTACAGCAATTAAATTAGATCCATAGAAGTAACTTGAGAGAAAAAGTGCAATCTAGACTATGATATTCCATACAACATGGGTAAGTGGAAATACATACTGAATGCATTTTTGCCTAATGGAAGTTTTTAAGCCATGTGAATCTTAAAATTATTCAGAATCTCTAGAAGCAGCATGCAATGTTGTTGTACACTTTTTCCTTTATAATATAACATCATAACTACATATTGTTCAATGGTATGTGAACAAAAAAAAAAAAAGAAAAAAATTTGCAGCTTCAGAATGACAAGTCCCTATCAATGCACATGGGTTTTCAGATAAGATCATAAGAAAGAAAATTTTATTTTCTAACAATGACCCTCTGCAAAAGAATCATTTATCATAACATTTAACATAACTTTAAAACTACTCAGCTGTAAGAATTAAAAGCCACATCAGAAATAGGTACTACAGGAATCATCAGCCAGAAATTCTTCTCTTGAAAAAGCAGGGAACACTAGATGTACCCGAAGCTTTCACATGCCAACTGCCAACACACAAACTTCCCAGAAAACAGTCAGTTAGTGACAAACCTGTGTTAGAAAGGACAGGGGCACACCCACAAGGAGAACTCTTAGCAGCAAGGGAAAAAATAGTCTCTCTGAACATTTGGCCTAATGTTACAGGAAAGAATGGAAATAGCTAGTTTCTGCTGCTGAGCAACATTACTGGCCATTACCATCATCCTATGTGGAGGTAAGCAAGCAGCACACTGCTAACAGATTAAGCAAGAGGTCATTTGGACCTATTGAACACAGAAATATGTGGGAGAATGAGAAGATGAGACAAGGAGAGCCTGGGCAGGGAAGGAGAAAAGAGTGGTACCAAGTGAGATTAAAGATGTCACAGAAGTGAGTAAATAGAGGAGCACATGATTTCCCTGCCTAAAACTGAGGAATCTCACCTTCTTTTTGCTGTCAGCAATGCACATAAAACCCTCCTGCAATCCGCACACCCTGACTGTTCATTTAGAGAGCTACAGTCTACTACTATTGTATAATATTTGGTTAGTCAATGGAAGCTGTTTGCATGGTGGATGTAATTGTTCCTGCTCATGATCTCTAATTGATGGCAACTTAGTGTCACGCAGCACATTTCTAGAAGGTTTCAGGGGGAGTTGTTTGTTTTTTTAAGAGTCCCAGAAATCCCCCTCTCTCGGACATACACACATAGAATTAAAGTATGTGATTAGGTGCAAAGTTGCACTTGTTAAACTGTGGGGGTGTTGAAGTCACCTGCAATAACTTTGTAAGGCCTCTGTGCATGTAAGCACTGAACCATCCTTCCATCATGATCTAAGTATCGTAGGACCTAGACGTATGTTGTACGTACTCTACTCTTGCATTTCCACATAGGACATCCCAAGATCTTTACCATAACAGCCTCTCATGCCAGCCAGCTACTTGTGAGGCTTCCTGCTGCCCTACTACAAGTTCAAAGCACACCCTTCATCTAACAGAAGTATCTAAGCAGCTAATCCATCATCTTTCAGATCAACCTAAGACATTGATTTAATAGAGACAAGCAAAGCTTTCTGTAAGAGGAAGAACAACATATCAGAAGTAAGCACAGTTTTAACACAATTATTTTAGCCAAACTGGAGTCTTTGTGCTTGGTGCATGTGGAGACAAGACCTGTTGCTTATGGTTTAGGAATCAGATGTTGAGGAGTATTCAGTATATTTTTGCACCTTGTCTTCTTCCAAGTTGTTCCATTTCTTTTACTCAGGCCTTGTCAATATTGCCAGTTATGAACATTGGTCTTTAAGATCTGTTCCTCTCTGAATAAAGGTAGATCCTGAGAAATGATGAGCAGCCTTCTCTGCTCACCCGATCAGGAATAAATGGAGCGAGATCGGTTTCCAGAGATGAGACCAATGCATCCTACTTGTGACAAAGCAACAGCTACAGCTTCCTGAGAGAATGGATGTTTTGGTATATTAAATGGTTGAATTTTAAACATGAGATCCCCTGCATAGCTAAGGGTCTCTTCAATCCACACATGCACTTCCCAGACAGTGAAGTTTGGCACGTTCCACACTAGGGGTTTCTCTCTGCCATCCCTTCTGTAACACTCCACACCTGGGCTGCCCCTTAATTGATAATGTAATTATCAGCATAGTCATATTACTTCACACGAAGCATTTTCAACCATTTATCACAATGTTGATCTTTATTTTAAATATAAATCAGGCAATCATTTATGTCTTTTATGTTCTTTGTATTTATTCAAGAATATTTAACTGTAGACAAAAGGTGACTTATTCATTATTCATCCTGAACAAGGCAAGTATGGCAATTTGAAAAGCCTGACATTTGAGCTTTTTGCCAACACTAGCAAAATTATATCCTTCCCATTGTAAATCAATGAAGTAGAATCATTGTGCACAAAAGAATTAAATTGCCTTGTCACTTTAATAAGGCCACCTTATATACAACCTTCAACCAATGCCATTGTGCAGAAAAAGGGTGCATCCTTTGCCTCAGCTGCCTCAGATCTCAGTAGGCTTTCCAATTAAATGAACATCCTCTTAGTCTTTCACTCCACTCCACTCTTTCTCTTTTTTGAGAGGCAATGTCAGAATGTCATAGGCATAACTTGCTATCAGTGGCATGCACACATCAATGTGAATTAACTTCCTCCAACTAGTGCTTTCTTTTGGCAGCCTTTTTAACTTGTTTGTCAATTCCAAAATGATGGAACTCCAAGAAAAGGGATTTTTTTTTTAATTGTTTACTGTGCTTGGAAAAAAAGCTGGATGGAAATAGCTGTCTGCAAAACAAGAAAACTATACAAATGTGAGATTCCTTTGCCAACAACATAGATAATGTAAAATGGCAAAGAAACAACATGTCCAATCAAGCAGAGCACAAGTGGCATAAGCCAGAAAGAGAACAACTTTGTGTATTCTCACTTCACAGGCTAGGACCCTATTATTATAATCAGACCTGATTTTTCCCATATAACACCCCTTGCATTTTACCCTGAGAGCAGAAGCCTTTAACCAGCCATTTCCAGGCTTTTAAATGGCTAACCAGAACAGCTATTTCATAATTCAACACCAGACTGCTGTCTGTAGTAGTCATTTGCCTGCCCCTTCCTTTCAATGGTTCACTGGCGTGCAGAGATGGATGGAGTAACCTCAGCCTGGATTTTTCTCAGAATCAGAGATACAGAAACAATGCAACCAAGCTGTGTACTCTTACAGCTGAAACTCAGGAACATGAGCGAATCTCCATATTTCAAAACATACTGAAAAGTTTGCCACTTTACAGTTGTTTTGGAGTGTCAATATTTTGTCCTGTTTTGATAGTTAACTGAAAGGCACACGGCAAAGAAAGAAACCATGCAAGTACAGAAACAGCGACAATATTCTTGATGTTGTTAACATTTTGAGTTTAGTCAGAAAATGTTAATAATGAATGACCTTTTTCTGAAGGGTATTTTAAGGAGACCAAGCAATTTTCTGTAATGTGGTTACCATAGTGATTGGCCTCTAAAAAGACCAGAGAAAAAAAAAAGATGTACATCTGTAATCAACCAGCTACTGCAACAACAAATGGTCTGATAAAGCAATACTTGGAGTTTAATTTCAATCCAGAAAGATATTGTCTTTTGAAGTATAAAAGAGACTATTTATGGGTGGAAAATAGGTCCTCTAGTAAATATTACAGAACATTTATGATGACTCAGAAGGGATTTTCCTTGAAAAATACATTAGTGCACAATAGATCTTTTTTTTTTTTTTTCTTAGAAACTAATTCATCATCTCTACTTTACTGAGTCATTCAGAAAAAAGAGCCCAGCAAGCATGGGGATGGCAAATAGGAACCTCTGCCTCCCCCACTCACTGTCTCTTGCCTTTCCCAGAGCATACATGAAAAGAAAAAAAAAGAAAAGAAAAGAAAAAAAAAAAACAGTTAAAATGATTGCAACAGTTTTAATCATTTTCTGCGACTAGACTTACAAATTAACACTGCAAATGTTTCAGCCTACCTGCCTAGGTAAGGTCAATGATAACCACATAGTAGTTAAGGACAGGAAGTTCAAAGCACCCATCACAGAAAATATAATGTGACATTTAAACTCAAAATTAGCATTTTGAAACTACAACCACCCTCCTCATTCCATGAGGATGATCAGAGGGCTGGAGCACCTCTCCTGTGAAGACAGGCTGAGGGAATTGGGCCTGGAGAAGAGAAGGCTCCCGGGAGACCTTATAGCAGCCTTTCGATACTTAAAGGAGGCCTACAGGAAAGACAGGAAAAGACTTTTTATCAGGGAGTGTTTATCAGGGAACTCCGTGGTCTTTAAGGTCCCTTCCAACCCAAACCATTCCATGATTCTATGATTCTTTTCACTGCTGCTTGACTCTGGACAAACACCCTTTTTCCTTGACAAAGTCCCCTGGAAGCCTAGTGTGACAAGCCCACCCTTACCTGAGAAGCCCTTGCCATGGCAAAATGCTGCAGCCAGAAACCATGTAATGCCCAGAAATAGATATCCCTCCTTTCATAACCTTCAAGGTTTGGGATATTTCTAACAAACCCCAACACAGCAGTGCCAAATATTAAGTGACATGTTGCTTTGTTTTAAAGCATGTTTAAAAAAAAATAAAAAATAAAGTAAAAGAGTGACCCTCTTCTAAAAGTTAATAATACTGCACAGAATAAGAAAACACAACATAGAAGCTCACCTTCATGAACAGGTGTTAGGCTAGTTCTCACCTGGGGGATACCCCAGAGCAAGGTGTAAGACAAAGGCTCAACTTTGTAATCCAATTAAACTCTTCCCTATGTTCTGTTGTAGGCGTTTCTGGGGCTGCTCTTTCATAGAATCATAGAACCATAGAAGGGTTTGGGTTGGAAAGAAACTTAACTGTCACCAAGTTCCAACCCCCTGCCATGGGCAGGGACACCTCTCACTAGATCAGGTTGCCCAAAGCCCCATCCAACCTGGCCTTGAATGTTTTCAGGGATGGGGCATCCACAGCTTCTCTGGGAAACCTGTGCCAGTGCCTCACCATCCTCATAAGAAGGACTTTCTTCCTAACATCCAACCTAAAACCACCCTCTTTTAGTTTAAAATTGTTACCGCATGTCCTATCACTACACTCCCTGATAAAGGGTCTTTCCCCCTCTTTCCTGTAGGCCCCTGTAAGTACTGGAAGGCCACGATAAGGTCTCCCCGGAGTCTTCTCTTCTCCAGGCTGAACAACCCCAACTCCCTCAGCCTGTCTTTACAGGAGAGGTGCCCAGCCCTCTGATCTTCCTCATGGCCCTCCTCTGGACCCACTCGAAAAGTTCCATGTCCTTCTTGTGCTGGGGGCCCCAGAGCTGAATGCAGTGCTCCAGGTGGAGTTTCACGGGAAACAGAGTAGAGGTGGAGAATCACCTCCCTCGACCTGCTGGTCACACTTCTTTTGATACAGCCCAGGATACAGTTGGCTGCAAGCGCACATTGCTGGCTCATGTGGAGCTTTTCATCCACCAGCACCCCCAAGTCCTTCTCCACAAGGATGCTCTCTATCTACTTGTCGCCCAGCCTGTATTCATGTTTGGGATTGCCCCAGCCCAGGTGCAGGACCTTGCACTTGACCTTGTTGAACTGAATGTTGTTCACAAGTGCCCACCTCTCAAGCCTGTCAAGGTTTCTCTGGATGGCATCCCTTCCCTCCAGTGCGTTGACCACACCAGTCAGCTTGGTGTCATCTGCAAACTTCCTGAGGGTGCACTCGATCCCACTGTCCATGGCGCCAACAAAGACATTAAATAGCACTGGTCCCAATACAGACCCCTAAGGAACACCACTCATCGCTGGTTCCACTTGGACATCAAGCCACTGATGGTATGGGTCTGTTCCTGACACGCCATTGATGATCAGCCAAGAGGGAGACTCTTCTCATTTGGTCTTGAATACCTGGAAATGCCATGTCCAAATCTCTGTTGGTCACTTCCAGCTTCCTTTATAACCAGTGGAGAGTGAGACAGGCATACATGCAAAGCAATTTACTTGACTAAAATTAGCCTGAGATATATTCTGTTGGGTTGTGCGATAAAAGTTGGGCTGCACACCCACGAAGGAGCACAGAGAAACAATAGCAGTTGAAGGCACCCAAATAATACTCTGCCTTGCTACTCAGAGACCCATCCTAGGAAGCATCAGCCCGTCAAAGACCCACCTCCAGAAGCCTTACTGCAGTCCAGGTAAATGATATCCAGTTTTGCTTCATCTAACAAGCCAGGCATTTAATTGTAGAAATTTACCAGGTTGTCCAAGCATGACTTCCCCTTGGTCAATCCATGCTGTCTACTCCTGATAATTTTCTTGCCATTCATATGTCTGGAAATGTCTCTTCCTGGCAGTCCTTGATCCTCATGTAGGTCCCATCATCATAAAAATCCAAATAGTTACCAGCTGCAGAACTGGAAGATTCAGAAATGGCTAGGTCTCAACTGGTTCCCACATTTAAGGAAACCAGGACCACCAAATAACTCCTAATCTTTCTTTCAGATGTGTTACCAGAAAAGCCCTTCCTTATGTGGATTTTCTCTATATTAGGGAAAAGAAATACATTCTCTCTTTCCATACTACTGCTGATTCCACCCTTACCATCTTGAAGTTGTTTAGTTAGGTTTACTTGTCTAGATAACAAGTTACACCTCCTAGATATGATCTATCTCTACAGATAAACATTCTGGGCAGATACTGGGCAACATTTAGTTTAGGAAGAAACAAAATTACAAAAACCCCTCTGATTTCTGGTGGTGATAAATAAATATTTGTGACTTTGGACATACTAACAAGAGTCTCTCTGTTGATATATCACCACCTCTTCCAGGAGTTTCCCAAATAAATAAAACAAAGAAACCTAGGAATTCACCAGGCAGGCAAACAGTGTGATTGACATAGCTGTTAGCTCATAAATACAAGTCAGTGTTTTAACAGAAGTCACATTATTTTCTTTTCCAGCTATCATTTAACTGGCTTCAAAAGCAACAATTTATTTGGATAAATGCTTAAAGTCTCTATACATAATTTAATAAGGCATTAATGACCCGTTTATAATGAGAGCATTTCATGCTGCCAATGTTGCCATATTAGTTTGATCTGATACAGTTCTAGGTTTGTCTGGACAATTTGACATTTTCAACGACAAAATATATTTGGTTAAAACATATCATTGGAATGATTGCTAATGCCTGCCTCTATAAAATGGATATTGATTATGGATCTATGATCAACCACAAAACAAATGTCAGCAATTTGTTTTAATTCCCATGCAAACTTTTTTAACCAAAATATCATGTTTTGTCATTTTCTATTGGTGCTTTTCACACAGAGACCTGTCAAGCAACACATTATAGGTATCTTTTTGCTGAAACTAAAAGGAAGAAAATTTTCAAAAGTAAAACATTTGTCAGGAAGGACAAAGCTGAATTCAATCAGTGCAAGTGAAGTAGCTTCTTTAGAATCCTTCTGGAGGGCCAAGAAATGCTTTCTAGAAATGCTTGAATTTACATTTACAACATCCTGCCTTGCACTTATTCTGTAATGACCCTATCCAACCCTAAGTTCTCCCAGTCATTGTAAAAGCATTAGTAGCTTACAGCTTCCAAGAAGAGTTTAGTTTTAGGTCGATATCAGCTGTCACTTGTCATTCCACCTTCACAGTCTCTGCCACTGCTCTGGAACAGTCAGGATCAGACAGGACAGTGCTGAGGCCAGGCTCACAGATCCAGCCTTTCAGAACAGATTAGCTTCTACTAGCATTGCACTAACTGCACGCACCTGGGAGGAAACAGTCTGGGAGAGATCCAGTTCCAGACTGAAATGGGTAAATTCAGGTGTCTGTGTATGCTGCACCTCTAAGATCTCATTGCAGCCAACTGAGATCTAGTCAATACAGTCCTAACTATTTACCACCAAGTAGTTGCAAAAGTATGGGTAACTGATTAAGGCTGCCTGGCGCTCAGGAAGTGTCAAACCAAACGTAGGTGTCCACTTTTAGCAGAATAGTGGGACTGATGGTCCTGAAATATTCACACACAACTGGCTGTGATGCAGTAAGACTGGCTAAATTGGTACATCTGTAACTTTTGCAAATTTACAGCAAAATAGTTAGCGATGTGTCTGGGAGGTCTTTGTTAAGGGATACAAAGAGTTCAGGTGTTCACCCACAGAGTCATAGCACTGTTTGAGACATCTGAGGCATCTGTACAGAGCAGGCAGATAGGATGTGACTTGTGTCCTGCTACCCAATTCTGAACTGGAGGTCAGCAAGGCTGTGGAGGCAACTGAGTTAAGCTTTGTGTTGATTATGCCTGGGTGTGTCGTCTGGGAACTTAGATAATAAGCTCACATGGAGAAACCTGTCCGAATATGGAGAGAACCTTGCCCTTGAGCTCAGAAGGTGCAGCTTGCAGAAACCATGTCACAGGAGCAAGAAAGGAACTAAATGAGGTATGAGCCTCATGAAGTTCAACAAGGCCAAGTTCAAGGTCTTGCACCTGGGCTGGGGCAATCCCAAGCACAGATACAGTCCAGGCAGAGAATGGATTGAGAGCAGCTCTGAGGAGAAGGACCTAAGGGTGTTGGTTGATGAGAAGCTCAACATGAGCCAACAATGTGCGCTTGAAGCCCAGAAAGCCAACCATATCCTGGGCTGCATCAAAAGAAGTGTGGCCAGCAGGTGGAGGGAGGTGATTCTCCCCCTCTGCTCTGCTCTCATGAGACCCCACCTGGAGCACTGCATTCAGCTCTGAGGCCCCCAGCACAAGAAGGACATGGGCCTGTTGGAGCAGGTCCAGAGGAGGGCCACAAGGATCATGAGAGGGCTGGAGCACTTCTCCTATGAAGACTGGCTGAGGGATTTGGGGATGTTCAGTCTGGAGAAGGGAAGGCTCCTGGGAGACCTTATAGTGGCCTTCCAATGCTTAAAGGAGGCCTACAGGAAAGATGGGGAAAGATACAGGAAAGACCCTTTATCAGGGAGTGTAGTGATAGGACAAGGGGTAACAATTTTAAACTAAAAGAGGATAGATTTAGATTAGATATTAGGAAGAAATTCTTTACTGTGAGGGTGGTGAGGCACTGGAACAGGTTTCCCAGAGAAGCTGTGGATGCCCCATCCCTGAAAATGTTCAAGGCCAGGATGGATGGGGCTTTGGGCAACCTGGTCTAGTGGAAGGTGTCCCTGCCCATGGCAGAGGGGTTGGAACTTGGTGATATTTAAGCTCCCTTCCAACCCAAACCCTTCTATGATTCTATAAATTATCTGATGACAGGCTGACTGATGAGTTAAGGTGGAAGATGACAGGATAGATGAATTCCAGCTTTTTAAAGCAACACAAAAGTAATTATATGGAGTTTTTGTATTCTTTGAAACGAGGTAAGAATTTTAGGAGGCAAAAACTAAAGTTACACTCCAGAATTATCATTTAAGGTCATGCATAGCCCAACTTACAAATGCAAAGAAATATGTGATGTCCTGGGGGAGGAAAGGGTAAATCCCTTTGGACCACTTTGGGATTTCTGAACCTCACTTATGAGGTGGGTCTTTTTTCCTTAATGTCAGCACAAACATTTACACAGATCAGAAGAGCATCCTGGACTAGACTGCAAAGGCAGTAAAGGAAGAATAGGAATATTAGGGATACAGAGTGAGGTTAATTCCAGCTTTACAGCAACAGAAAATCAGCAGATTTACAGACAAGGGATCGTCAAACATGAAGAGGCATCTCACATGAAAAATGAAATCAGAAAAGTGAAAATCAGAAATGTGAAAAGTGTTTCTGCAGAGGCTCACAGAATGAAAAGAAATACACAGGAGAAATATACACCTTGAACAGCTCCTATTTAAATAGTATGCTATGTACAACAAAAGAGAAAAAAATAAGAATATTGAAAATGAGATTATGAACAAAAAGGAAGATATAAGCAGCCCTCTTATGACAGAAATGTTCAGGGTTTAATTTGGCCTGTGTTTGTAGAACTGATTTCAAATATGCACATAGGAGGAAAAGCTGTTCTATTTGCTTTCAGTGCACACACACACAAAAAAAAGGTTAGGTTGAGAGGGTTTTTTTTGTCCCCTGAGGTTAGTGTCATTAATTGTTATTACAAATCTTTAGGCTTACTGCAAAAAGATGTAAAATGAGAATTCCTGGAAGAAGTCATGAGCTTTTTTGCTTGGTTGTTTTGAAAAGGGAAACCAAGGTGGCAGGAAGAACCTTCAGGAAACAGGAAGAAAGAGTGCCAATGCAGGAAGCAGCATAGGAGAAAGCACCAAAAAAAATTCACCATACCCCAGAACCACATTGGATTGTGCAAGAACCACAAAATCCCACTTCAAAATATGATTTCCTGGCCTAGCCTTCAAAAAGTGAACTCAAGAGGAACAGGAAAGGGGACCAAAGTGCAACTAAGCCCTCTGTGATACTTTTCTCTTTACAAAGCCTGGAATGTATCCAGTGCCATAAAATCATCATCTTGGTCTACGCAGAAGAGATTGTTTAAACAGAGCAAATGTTCTTCCAGAAAAGAGACACCATACAGAAATCATGTGTCTGACCTGAAGACATTAGAGATATTGTCAAATGTGGGTTGTCCTCCTTTTTCCTTTATGTATTAGACATTTCAGCAAGGTAAGATTTGTAAGGAAAACCAGTATCTTTGAAAACACCATCTAATGTGTTTCAAAAAGAAACAGACGAGCTTTTAGGCACACAAACCCTTCTTCAGGTCTGAAGAAGTAGCACACTTGAGGCTACAGACAGAATGAGCAGAAGACCTGGGAGTTTAAATTGATTATGTTAATTAAATGATTAGAAACAATGAGTTGATACCTGTGGAGCAGAGGGAGGCTGCTAACAAAAGTGAAAGCCTAGGGCACAGGGAAAAAAAAAAAGTGGTAAATATTGCCTACGGAAGACAAAGACCACAAGAGCAGTACAGCACAGCAAAATTACAGTGTAGATAAACCCAATATTGTTGTCGGTATTTGGTCTAAGCTGTGCAACAGAAGGAATAACTTCAGTCACCACCGAGTCACAACCAAACAGCAGAACACCTGGTATTTTCACAATCCTACAGCCCACAACCCCTGGCAGTTTTAATATCAACAGAGTTCACAACTTTTCCCCCTTTCAAGAATACTCCAAAATCTTTGGTGAAATAACTATACATTTCAGTCTGTATTTTCATAAATAATAATAATAATTAAAAAAAAAAAAACGACAACAAAAAAAACTCTGCATTTATGAATTCTAAAGGAGGTTCATAAAGATTATGTGTATTACCACAGGCCCCATCACTAACACAACTCCTCACAAATCCTGGAGGGTTCTATTTAGTAGGGTCACTTGAAAGTGGTGACCAATACCTTATAGAAAAATGCCTTTTACAACTGAATAAGGAAAATCAGAATATTTTTAATAGATTGTTCTGGTATTAGGAATATTTTAGGAGCCCTGCAGATAGCAGTCAATGTGACAGTCAGAAGATTCAAAATGCTGAAGTATAGTTTTAAGCTATATAGAGACACAGGATTTCAACATCACTGGTTATTCATTTCTTCTTTTGATTCTTCCTGCACTATCTTTTGGCTGTCTGGAAAAAAAAATAAAAAAGACAGCATTGTTAGAGGAATAGAAGCCTTCTCGCTACCATTTACTTCTAATACTCTAGCACATGAGTAGACCAAAGTGGGCTAGGATGGCTGTCTTCAGGCAAGACCTGGTCTGAAGGCTGATTGCACCCAACCCTCCACCAGCTACAATTAAAGGCCAGAGATAGACAAGAAACAGTCTCCACATCCACATGGGAAGAAATGGTAGGGCATCAGCTACACCTTCTACTATGAAAGTCTGACATCAAGAGCTGGGAACTATATGCCCACCTCTTGTGGTCTTGCAAGGATGTATTAGACTGCCTTTGCTGTACATAGCTTTATAACCTAACTCATGGCTTATGTAAACATGAACAAGTTTAGCCTATTATAAATTGTATGAATAGCAGCAAGGCAAGACACAGCATTGCTAAGTTATCAGGGAACAAGAGACAGTCACCAAGAAAGGAAAGTTTAGAGGGGATTCAGTTTGAGATTCAATCACCTAAATGTAGGTGCAGACATGAGCTAGGTGCCTAAGCTCTCATTACAGTCAAAGGAGAGATAAGACTTGGTTCAGTTGCTTAAATGTGGGTATCTAGTGTCATTTTATTTTGTATTCAATTTGTTTTGTATTCAATGAGCAGGCAGCACAGATGTCCCTGGGGAAGAAAAAGGAGAGGAGAGGAGAGGAGAGGAGAGGAGAGGA
>VXAA01002207.1:326095-343328 GCA_013399115.1 Anseranas semipalmata | reverse complement strand
AAGAAAAAGGAGAGGAGAGGAGAGGAGAGGAGAGGAGAGGAGAGGAGAAGAAAAAATATTAAGTTCAATATCTGTGAAAGCCCCCATAAACTCAAAATCAAGTTATGGAAGATATTAATTCAATTTTGTCAAAGCCAATAGAATTACATTGCCTTTATAGAGTAAAAGCACTCACCTGCTGTACATAAATAAGATGAAGACTACCAGGAGAAGCTTTATCAGCCTGGCGAACACTTTCATGTAGGCTGAAAAACAATTGCACTAAGTCATCAACAACTCCTCAGCATTATGTTTTCCTCTTCCTCCAAATAATGACAGCAGCAACCTGCAGACTGCATGCAAGAATGGCACAGACGCACACATTTAGAGACATGATGAATATTAGGTACCACAGGAACAGCTTCTGTCTGCCAACATTTGCCACCTTTTCAAAAATTAGCGACACTCTCACAGGGTTGGAACAGATATGGATAGTTTAGACCCACAGCTGGGACTTCCTTGAAGGAAGAGCCTGCTCTCTACCTTTGACTTGAATCAGTGGAGTTACCTAAGCAGAAAATTAAGAAGTAACCATATCCTTTGAGATGTACACGGAGATACAGAGAAATCATGCTGTCAGCTCTTGCAAGGGTTTTCATTTTTCCTGCAGCCTGAGTGATAATTTTACTTTTCAAACCTTCCACAATGTCATACCTTTTAGCCTTCCTCACTGAGGAAAAAGTCATGAAAAGTATATGCTAAAATTTACGAAGCTGAACAGAAAAGCCCCCAGATGTAGCATAATTAGTAGCAATATTATTGTTGTCTTAACTGGCATAACATTTTTTTAAAAAAAAACTCGGTTTTTAAAAGGCTGGAGGTTGACTGCTGGGACACAAGCAAGGTCACAAAGGCACATTAAAACATTTTTAATTTATCACAAGGGCAATTAAGTGCCCTAATATCTTTGCACTAGTATTTAAGTAAAGTACGAAGCATTTCAATGTCCTACAGCCAAGGCAAGCTGCCATGGCATTCCTATCCCTGCTTTACAGACTCGCTAGCATCATGTCAAGGAAGCTTTGAGCCCTGCATCCCTGCATGCTGGAAAACTCCCTAGGTGCTGGGTTATCACACCAGAAAGGAGAAAAGGACCACAGCAAGCTCCCTGTGTGGACAGCACCTGCACTTGTCTACAAACCCAACATGAAACACTGTGATGTTTGATTACGGGGTCATTTGGATCAAGCATCACAAAATATCATGTGTTTTTACCTGTTTTGGCCAAAACTATTAACCCAATTTGATCTGGATTGGAAAGTCTGAGCAGTCTTGATGAAGCAGTACTTTTTGGCAAATAAAATTTTATGAAAAACAATACCCATGCCTCAGCACATTATTTCTTTCAGCAAAGCTTCATACTGAGTCTGATTTAAAGGTGTCTCGTGCCAGCAGAAGCAATACTACACACATCTTCTCTGCACCAGCACGAACCTGCTAGGTCAAAAGTAAGTAAACAAAAATAAATGGGGAAATGCAGAGAAGTAGTTTTTACACAGCATGAAATAACCCAATTCACAGAAAAGGACACTGAAGCACATGCACACACATATATGAGTGTTTCACACTTGTTTCACAAAGAAAAAGGAATTAGAGGGGGAAAAAAAGAAATATGAGGGGAAGTTGGGGCAGGGAGGTCTATAATGCTGTAATCTGGAGACGAAGACATGACTGTGCAGTTCACTGTCTGCTGTTCCTGGAATACCCTAAACTGTATGTCAGATGCCTTTTCTCCACTCTAGAATTAAAAGCTGTTGAGAAAGGTAAGTTCCTTGCTTGAGTAGCTCTTCAGGCTCTGGAGGTATAGGTCAGTAATTTCCCCTTTTTAATTTTCATTTTTTCCCATTACCTACTCACTCCCACGCACATACTATCTTCAGTTTAATATTTAAAATAATAATAATAGAAAATTTCATATATATAGCTTTACAACATTTTTTATTATTATTTGTTATTATTTATCCAAGCTTTTCCCATTGATCTGGCTTAATTTTCTCCAGTTCAGTCAGTCCAGCACACCTTTTTATATGAAAACCAGATGTTTTCAACCATAACATTTTTAAGATGACAACATTCCAAATATCACAGAATTACATCAACATAGATCTAAATTATATGTGTACAACCCATGCAGAAAAAGTAAAAGGAAAATTGCCCATCTCACTTCTCTCTAAAGGCACTCTCTAAAGGCCACAGATTTCTCTCTCCCCCATGAAAAAAAAGGGCTTGCCCAACATTTATACAGACCGCCTCTATAATTTTTCTAAGTACTTTTATTTCTGCCCCATTATTCATAAAGACCCTGTTTTCTAACATCTCCTCCTTCTTGTCCTATGGCTCTGTGAGGGGAAGCTGAAAACGATCCTCTGAAATGCAAGTGCAAGTCCACTTATGAACACTTGTTTAAGGACTGGAGAGAGCTGAAACACCACTCGGTCTTTAGCTGTCCCCATATAAGCTGATTTCTCAAAGATTAACATAGGTAGCCTCTCCTGAACATGTTTATAATAAGCTTTCAAATAAATTTTAATTGGAATCCGGGTATTATTCCTGCAAATTCTCCTCCCACATTAACCACCTGGTTAAAGACAGCTCTCTTGGTTCATTTAGTACTAACAACAAGATGCCAGTCACCAGAGAAGGGCACAGGGGCATAGGGGCATCAATCAACTCACAGAGCCAACAGAGAGTCTGGCAGGCTTCAGGAGGCACAGGCCCACAGCTTCCTGCCTGAGACGGGAGTACCACAAACAGCCCACAAACAGATGTTAACTCCAAAATTAAAAAATTAAAAATAATTTAAAAATTGAGAAGCAAAGTCTCAGATCTGAACACTGCTACCTTGTGGTTTTTAAATACTCACATGATACAGGGTTCAGATAACAAGGTTGCTCACAGAACGTGCAGTCTGTGGTTACATGCACCCCTCCTGGCACTTCGTGATATATTTTGTAAAGATGAAGTTCACAAGCTACAAAAGAGAAAGAAAAAAATCAAGCAGTGAATTTAACATCAGCTTTCCATTTAATTCCATTGAAAGCAGTTGCATTATCTGCATAATCACGGAAAGTGAAATCTGTAGTGCGTATCTAGAATAAATTAAAGTTGGAAGCAAACAAAATAAAGGTAGAATTGACTATTCATAGCAACACAGTCTTCAAATCATAACACACTTCAGTGGAAGACTTTTGCTGATGCCAGCCTGAAGAGTCTAGGAGAACACAAGACAGACTGAGTACAATAGAAATTTTGAGATTCAATTTGTAACATATAATTATTTTATATTTAAATGCATTATAAGTTTAAATTATCCACATTGGAGAACTTTAGGATTTCAAGTCTGTGTAATGGAATAGAAATTTTTACTCCCAGTTTGACAGGAAGGAAGAAAGATAATGAATATTTTCTACAGAAGAAGATTAAAGAAAAGTACCAATTCTGCGACTGACCATTTTCAATATACTTACAATAAGTAAGTTCAACATTTTCATCAGGAAGGCTTTTTATAATGTAAAGTGGAAATTGGAAAGCAAAATGATTGCAAGTAGAAAAAATAGAAATAAAAATGGAGAAAAAGCTATATGCAGGCACACAGAGCAGCTCATACAACACATGCTGCCTGTGGCAGAAAAGAAGATGCTGAACTCACAGTAGGATGCTTCCCAGATGCAGAGCTAATATCAATGGAGCATAAACATTAATAAGTCAAAATTAAAAGAGCCTGTTTCTCAGCAGAAGCCCTAGGCAGCTGCTCCTTTGGAAGTGTCTGTGGTGCAGAGCCACAGGCATGAGCTGCAGCCTGCCTCCCCTTACCCACTGCGAAGAAAGGGAAAGCCCACTGCCCACCTCAGCAGTCACTGGTACAGTGGTTCTCAAAGAGCTTCAGAACAACTCTTTGCCGACTGTTTCCATTAGCCCTGTCTCACACAACGTGCAAAAAAAGGTAAATATATTACAGAAGTGCAGGCATCGTAACACGCCACTGTCTCAGAGTACTTTGATGCTGCAGTTCACAATGTGATGGTAGCACCGGAGCACACCGTGATGCTCAGCGTGGGGCAGGTGGACATGGCCAGCGGCTGCCTGCACAAAACACCATTTCACTCCTCGAGCCGGGGCCTGCGCCAGCTGCACTGCACCTCGGGGACCTGCCCAGTCTCCCTTTAACCCAGCTGTTTTGAGTGAAGTACCATCAGCAGCAGCTCCAGCCCCCTGGGTTCTCTGGTTAGTTCCCTGTCCTTGGGGGTTTTCAAGATCCAGCTGGACAAAGCCCTGAGCAACCTGAGCAGAACTCAGCGCTGACCCTGCTTGCAGCAGGCGGTTGGATGAGAGGCCTCCTGAAGTCCTCTCCAGCCTGAGTGGTTTTAATCATGTAGCTAGCCCATATCAAACCCGTACTGCTTTAGCGAGTCCATATCATCAGTGTTCAGGCTGAGATGACAAGATGCCAAAAGAAAAAAAAAAGTAGTAATAAAACTGCCTTCCCAGAAAAGACCAGCCTACTTCATCACAGTCTTTCTCATTGCCAGTGGGGAAATTTTCTGTAGGTCCAACAGGATTCAGATACTTACACCTCCTTGAGCAGAAACA
This sequence comes from Anseranas semipalmata, assembly GCA_013399115.1. Classification (NCBI taxonomy): domain Eukaryota; kingdom Metazoa; phylum Chordata; class Aves; order Anseriformes; family Anseranatidae; genus Anseranas; species Anseranas semipalmata. Next base: position 338,699 of record VXAA01002207.1, on the reverse strand, counting down.
ACACCCTTGGCCTAGAAGGAGTTTTTACACCTTTTAATATGGATTCAGGTTTTCTGCCCCCTCACTTCTAGCACTGGAAGGTTGTTTCAAGTCCCAGTGCCAATTCTGAATCAAACTTCCCAGCAGTTTCTAGCTCCAGTTGTTGTCCTGTGGCTGTCCTGGATTGATGCTACATGCAGGAAGTGATTAGGGTCCTCTTTTTGGGAAAATGATGGCTGTTGTGGCAGAAGGCAGCACACAAAGCCACAGACCTGCCAAGAACTGAGGAGGAACAAAAGAAGTTTCCCCTGACAGCTGACTGTGGACATTCAGGAGGCTGCATCTGGGCACGCTCAGTGTCTGCAAGTCTTTGAAGTAGCTGGAAGCAGACAGAGGGAAATGAAGAAAAAGGCAGAGCAACGGGAAGAGGCCCTGAGAGAAAGGACTATTTGGGAGGATTTAGGCACAAGCCTGTTTAAAACCTTCTTTTCCTTGATTCCTATTGCATTCGGTGAGATTAAGAAAAAAGCCCCCTGTGGGTACACAGCTAGCATCCCAGGGTAACTACCCAAGTACCACATAGATAGATGTATTCGACCGTCAGTGCACTGGAGCCGAGATTTGCCTAGACATACCTCCTTCTCACCTGAATCCTATTGCACACACACTGCTGTGCTGGATCCTGGCATGGATGGAAGCTCTGCAGCGCCCAGCCAGGCATCCAGGCTCATGAGGCTCAGTCCCGTACGAGCAAACAGTCCCTCCCTGCATGGGTAGCTTCCTATAATTTACTTTGAAAAAATAAAATACCAAAGATGAAAGAATAAAAGCACACAGAAAAAAAAAAAAAAAAAAGAAAAAGGAAGGGAAAATAAATAAATAAATAAATAAACAAAAGAAGAAGAAAAGAAAGGAAAAAAAAAAGGAAGAAAAAAAAAAGGAAAAATCACCACCGCAAGGCAGGCAGCCGGAGGCCGGCGGGAAGCAGAGCAAGCCGCTGGCGGGGCTGAGGAGGAGCCAGCAGGAGGAGCTCCGCCACCGCTGATAGAGGCCCTGCAGCTCCCCCGGCACATCGCGCCCAGCCGAAAACAAAATTAAAAAAAAATTAAAGCCACCAGGTGAAAGTCCCGTTGCACACCCCAGGCTTTGCTCTTTTCCAAACGACGAAGAGCTCTCCTTTCGAGGAGGGGTAAAAAGCCATAGGAAGCCACAATAAAAAGCAGAACATGGAATTTCCTCAGCCAACCATGTTAAAGATGCTCCCCCACACAGGACTTGGGATTTTACCAGATTTGGGGAAAGAAGAAGGTGGAAGGGAGGCCCCTGGAGTTCAGTTTCTTAGTGCCGTTTCACTTGAAGGCACCACTGTGGGCTTCCCGCAAGCGATGCTTCTCTGCCGCTGCTGAATGACGTTTTAATTGCTCCGAGTATCTACTTCCCTCACTGCTGCTACAGAAGACCATGCCAACATTCCTTGGGATTCACATGAAAGTTCTTAAGACATTTCTTTATTTTGCTTTTACTCTGTAAGCTACCCTTAACTTACGCTTTTCCTCATGTCTTCCTCTCTTCCCACTCCTCCTCCTCCCTGCCACTGCTGCCACCTGTGCTGTAGGGAAAGGAATTGATTTCTACAATGGCTGGTGAACTTCCATGCTTGGAGTCACCTCTTAACTGCAGGTGTTCACAGAGCCAGAGGTAATGTGCACCTTAAAGGACGCAAGTATCCAAGAACGAGTTTGGCTCTGTTCAGAGAGTTCATCCAGGCTCAGTGCTCTCAGGCGTCAGTACCAAACCTGGGTTTCATTTTCCAGTTTGGACACAAACAACGCAACATCATGATAAACACAAATGAGAAGAGAGGGGCTAACAGAGCTCTGGCTCTCCCAGCCAGTACTCCTACATCGTGGCTATTCACAACTTTTATTAGGGTTGTGCCTGTTCCAGACATAATACAATATCTATGGCAAGCTCCTCTGGGTCTACTTTTATTTTTCTGCAAATTTGCCAGTACTTGAAAATGCATTGTATATGATTATCCATCAAACCACACGATCTCCTTACAATACAAAGCCTCAAACAGCGAACCAAGATAAATTAGAGCTTAGTGAGGAATTCTGTGGGCCTTATTTGTTCATCATGTTTCAAAATCTAATAAATTGCACCCAGCTTTTGCCAAAACTTTTCACCTATTGTATATTTTTCTGACAAGTACAGTACTGAACTGTGCTGTTACACTTCTGAACCTTGTTTATTCATTTACCACAGTACAAAGTAGTGGCATGACTCATTTATAATATGTACAATTTTGTGGTGAAACACTACAGTACTTTGCCCGTTAACATTGTGGAATTATCTCTAATCAAACATGCTTTTTGCTAACCCTGAAGACAGGTTGTTTCCTCCCCTGTGACCTCACACAATGCAAGTACATCATTTGCTCTTCATACTCTAAGTACGTAAATCCAAAGCAAATATTTTCATCTGAAGCACTTTGTTTTCTGCATAACAATTTATACAATAATAACTTGCCCCACTACTTTAAAGGTGAATATTCTGAAATAACTTTCCCTGAGTCATCCTCCAAAGCCTGGCAGGAAATACAGTTCATGGGGCTGTCAGTCACCGTGTTCCAGTTACACTCTCCTACATTCCCCGCAGCCTTGCTGCCCCAGCTTTGGCAGAGGAGAGGTGAATGCTTACTTGCTTGACAGTCTCAGCTGCAGCAAATTGCTGGGGTCAGCCTAGCAGATTTTGTCCCTCAGGTATGCCCTTTTTGCAGTTTTCACCTGTACAGGTAGCACTTCCAGAGATCAATCCCAAACAAGCCAGGGGCTGAGGAAGAGCTCTGTCAGGCAGGAGGTTGTTTTTTCTGCTTCATATAATGTTTCATTTCCGCCTCAGCTTGATATTGATATGGGCACAGCCATGATGGTTTCATATCCACGTAGCCAACCTCATTTAAAATACATACCTTTCCTTCAACCACTGGAGCAGCACATCCAAACAATCCCCTAGCGTGATGGGCTGCAGCCATGGCTCCAGGACTGCCCCTAAGCAGGCAGCGGGAGGGAGCGCGTGGTTCAGAGCAGGGTGCTGTAAGGGCAAGGTGAAAAAGAGCCGAGTCCAGCAAGATCAGATCTGACCAGGGCTGCCTGAGGAATGAACTTTGCAGAACCATTGAGCTGAAGCAAAGAGATTGCCCAGGAGCGCACCAGCCAGCACAGAGCACGGGCTCTGTGCACTCAAGTGCCAATAACACGGACATCAAAAGGAGAAAGGGTCTGGGAACGGTGACAGCCATTGTGCTATGAGCGGGAGTGACAAAGCACCGAAGAGACAGGAGTACCCCTGATAAGTTCACGGAGTTGGGTTTCGGTAAGCAAGTTCAATTTTGCTCTCATCTCCTTTTCTCAAGGTGCAGAGGGTATCTGTAACTCAGAGAGTTTCTCTTTGTCAGCATTCCCCAGCTTTTTTTTGTATATAAGTATATACAATATATATAAAAATTTCAAATATCCATGGCACTACTTCACCAGCTACCTGAACCTAATAATGTTCGGTTATCAGGGGGAGGGACAGCAACAGAAAAGGGGGACAAACAGGGGGACAAAAGTCCAACAGTACAACTCCAGAATTATTGGGCAGTTGTTCTTAAAGCAGAATTTGGCAATTAAACAAGCAAAGCGTTATTGGCTTTATAAAAGGACTTTTAGCGAAGCTGCAAACATCCACATGACCTTACAGCTGCCCATAGGCACAGCCTCCAGCCATCAGCAGGTTTCATCCATGGTGGACAGCAGACACGGACACACAGGTACCACGTCCTGAGTCGTGCGTGCTGGTAGGAGTCAGTTCTGCTTGCTGATATCCCAGATCAACAGTATCCTGCTCATCACCACTGTGGTAAGCACTGCACAAAATCCTGTGTGTCATCACTCCTGGGCGAAAAGTGATGCTTCAGAATGAAATTCCAATGAAAATGGAATTTTCAATAAAATATGAAAGGGCAACAAAAATGGTAACTCTTGCATATTTACAGTTGCCTTCTGCCCCACAAAACAGCTATGTCTGATGCAGCCCAGATCTGTTGTATTATTTTTGTTTGTTTCAAAACTGATGAGTAACTATGTGTTTCCTTCCAAGTATGCATACACTGTTTCTACTTCACTTTCCTGAGGTACCAGGAACTACAAAATCACTTGGCCAGCTCATCTGCTTCCCATACTCCCTCCCAACCTGAACAATTTTTGAACCTCCAGTGAACTTCATCCACATTTGACAAAGGGACCAAGTTCTTGAATTCCATATAAGCCAACAGCTGTTAGCCCTGAAAAGCTCCGTAAAGGATCCTCCTTAAATCAAGCCAAAAACAAATGCCATTTCATTATGACTGATCATGGAGCTGTTCCAAATACTGCAAGATACAGTTGAGACAACAGGCGGAACAGCCTCACACCAGCATGTTTTTACCTAGAAACCCAGTAATATCTCACTGAGTAGTTTAATATATTACGATGTGCACAGTCATCACCTGTAAAATGGGTGTATGTGCAGAGTAAATTTCTTCACTGCTTGCTAACCCTACCTGAAAAGTTTCCCTGTGGACAGCTTGAAGATGTCCTCATCTGAACATTAACAAAGTGTTTAGCCTCTGTGTTGTTGCCTGATTTAGAAGAGTACCTCACGTACTTGACTGGAAGAAAGCAAGCTATAAGGAAGCACACTAAAAGTAAATGCTTCTTCATGGTGGGCACCCTGCTGTTTCTCTGTCGGCAACACCAAGAACACAAGTTTCTGGAAAACCACCTGGAAACAAAGGCGAAAAAGGGGAGGAGGAATCTTATGCACTTGCAAGAGAGAAAACCAAAGCACTCAGGTGCAGCTCAGGTCAGCAGCAGCTTTTCCAGCTGCTCAGGACCTGCTTCCCCACCTTCTTCCCTTGGTGCTCGCTGAGGTCACGCGATGTTCCGGATGGTGTCATAGTCACCAGCAGACGTGGGAGGCATAACTCAGAGTAGAGAAGAGCAGAATGAGGAGCTCAGTGCTCTTTGAACAAAACTCTACCCCAAAATTTCCAGGCTCTGTTGGGATCATGCTTGTGGATTGTACAGTATTTTGAGTCCTGTTCACCCCTTTGCCTCAAACCTCTTCCAGTAGCCAAGGTTTTGAGCATCTCCAAGCTCCTCCTCATCCGTTGCTTCCCACACAAGTTTTCACACTCTTGTTCTTCACAGTGTACATAGCATACAGACCGTACTGCCGCGCTGAAGGATCATGCCATCAGGATAAAGAGAAAAGGGCATTATCACTGTGTTTTTCTCACCACAGAGCTCAGTCCTGTGTCGTAGCTCCCTGTTCCCTTTGCCGTGTGTCCCAACAGTGCACCTTTGCATGAGGCCACCTAATTTATCTGCTTGCAAACCAGCTGATGGCCATTCTTTTGATCTGGAGTGCAACACAAAGGATGACCATGGCTACACTGTGGTTCTACTGGCCTGTAAAAGTCTTCGCTTTTTTTGAATTGCCAAGAAGAATCCTTCTGGCACATGCTCAGATAACATCTTGGGTCAAGCCTGCCTGTGTGGATGAATCCAGCCTCACACACACGTAACAATTTAGGTAGAAATGACTTCTCCTCCTGCCCTACAGCAGTGTTTCTTCTGGTACACAGATGCTTCTGAGCAATCTATCCTCAGCCTTGCAGAAGGCATAACTGTTCACCATAAGTATTCCATGGTGGATGCTGATAAAATCTGACACTCTTAATGAACAGAAAGCCATTTGGAATAGCTAGCGAATGGCATGCTTTTTCTTTTAATTGAATGCTTCCCCAGTAGTCACTTCTTGCATTGAAATGTTATTTCAATTTGCTTCCTAATAAAACCCACTTAATCTGAACTGTTTTAAAGGCACTTCTAAAAGAATTCCAATAGACCACAAACTGACAGAAGTAAAAATAACTAGAAAACAAATTTATATGCTGAGAGTCTCCATGGTCTTCAGAATAACAGACAGACACCAAGAAGATAAACCATTTTAGGGGACCATGTCAGACTGAATTTCCACTATATTTTCTACAAGTGTCATGTGCTTCCAATGTCCTTACAGAACAGCTTTCCCATTTCACAATCTGCAGCAGGCAAATTATGCAGTGTTGATTTGCACAGCTATCCATGGCAGATACTCAAGTATGCTGTACTCATAAAGTTGATCATTTATAAATGTGTTTTACAGCCCAAAAACTAGGCATGGAAATATTTCTACACATTTTCCAAGCCCTAAGAAGTGAAGTTCTCCATTCAACCAGAAAACAAATCTGTTAAATGAGAATAATTCAACATTCTTGAATCAATTTCATTACTTTCCCAAAATAACAACACATAAATCTGATTATTATAGTCACCTGTCTTTTTCTTCTTTTCCACGAGTAGGAAAAATTACTCTTGGTACCTAGATGTGTTGTCTATGCACACACAGCCAGCTACTCAAAACTGAAGAATGTTCTTCACTTGCAACCTTTGTAGGCAAAGCTCACCTCCAACCCTCCCTACGATTCAGCAGGCAAGATGCAAGATGGGACATGCTCTTTGTGTCCCACCTCTGAACAGCTATCTCTCAGAAGCAAGAGTCTTGCACAGAGTTTGACAGAGTAAAGGAGAGTGAGATGCAACAGCCCATGTCAGAGAACTCTGTTTTGGGATAATGCCCATTTTGTTTTCTTTCCTCTAGCAGTCTATCTACTCCTCCATACAAGTTCCCCTCCAAGCAGAGGTCCGTCACCAACACTGCTATTGGGCGGGAGTTGGGGAATCCTTTACACTGACATGGATTACAGCTTTTACTTGCAATTAGCATTGCATCATTGCTGAATGCCTCTCTGACGTTATGGCTCAACTCTTTACGACCCTTCGACAGATGGCATGAATGGACTCCTTATTGGGAATCTGAAGCTGGAAGCTCTGCTGTCAGTCCCCAGCAGCAAAGGGTGGCTGCACCATAGCTATTACACAGCACACTGTGATACGATCCATCACCCAGCTGGACAATTTCAGTGCAGAAGCAGCCAAGCCTTTTGATCTTCTGGCCTTAAAGCGAAGTCAGATAAGCTGAGGGGATAAGGGCTCAAAGATTAAGAAAAACAAAACAAAACTAAACAAAACAGAACATGTTCCCTTGCTATTCAAAGCACTCGAGAATATTTCAGCCCCTACTTTCTGAATAAATCACCAAATTGCCTTGTTCAAACAAACCCCAGAAAACAATATCAGGAGAAATGATCAGAAAACAAGACTACATAGTAAGGATTAAGAATAAAAACCCAAATCTCACTTGCTTTCTGTTACCAGGAAAAAACATCTTCAAGGGGTCACTTAATAGCACATCCACGCTTGGCCAAGGAACATGGCTCTCTACAAACAGAAATCATATGAGGAATCCTTTAAGGAGCTTAAGGACAGTTAGGTGTGAAAATATCATCTACCAGTAATGACAGTAAATACCTGGTTTCTTTATCTCCAGCAAATAGTTTAAGATCACTAAGGCTGAGGGCTGTACTGAAGAGATGGAGGTAACAGACCACCAGGCTGACAAACTGGTTCGTTTAGGCAGAGAAATGCCTTGCTCAGAATCACTTCTGCTGTTAGTAAAGTAATACAAAAAAAGCATGTGTACTCTCACAACAAAATCCATCCATCATTTAAGTCAAGAAACTGCATGCACCAGGACAGAGATAGCATAGGGCCCTGGAAATCTTCATTCATAGTTTGTAAAAGAGGATAATGTCTCTCCATTTATAGATAGGAGATCAGCACTGTGACTACACTGGCCATGCGTCCAGCAGGACCCCTGGAAACAAACGAGGCAGGGAATACGCCGGGCAGGACCTGAGCCCCTCAGCAGCAAGTCCAGCACATCTCATTGGTATCTGAAACAGAGGGGTCACAGCATTCGGGATGTGAATCTGGACAGGAGGGACATGAGCACATCCTGACATGCATCCCAGGTGTCAGGACTCACTGCAGCAGTGGGATGATATCCTGACTGCCCTGGCAGGTTTCTTATAAGTGACAACTGATTGTGCAGGAGAAAGGTTTTGTCAGATACCAAACTTAGAGCCATCTCAGTGATCTCTAGGGACTACATTGGACTAAAGCAATATAATTCCTATTTAGCGTAAAGGATAGGAAGGGATCATAACTCCTATTTAGTGGGAAGGATACAAAGGGAGAAAACAAAGATCCTTTGACAGAAATCTTTCTAAGACACATGCAAGGAATTGGAAAGAAGGAATGGGAGGTTGCCACTCCCTTTTTCAAAATTTGAAACATCTTGGTGCTCTGGAAAGCCTAAAGGATATGTCTTTTTATTGATAATGACAGCAAAGTAAAGATAGAATCACAGAACTGTTTGGGCTGGAAGATCCCCTAGTTCCAACCCCCCTGCCATGGGCAGGGACACCTCCCACTAGACCAGGTTGCCCAAAGCCCCATCCAGCCTGGCCTTGAACACCTCCAGGGGTGGGGCATCCACAGCTTCTCTGGGCAACCTCTTTGTCCTGGTTTCAGCCGGGATAGAGATAATTTTCCTCTCAGTAGCTGGTACGGTGCTGTGTTTTGAATTCAGGATGAGAACAGCGCTGATAACACACAGATGTTTTAGTAGTCGCAGAGCAGTGCTTACACAGAGCCAAGGACTTTTCAGCTTCTCATGCTGCCCTGCCAGCGAGGAGGCTGGGGGTGCACAAGGAGCTGGGAGGGGACACAGCCAGGACAGCTGGCCCAAACTGGCCAAAGGGATGTCCCATACCATATGGTGTCATGAACAAAAATTAATATGGGGGGGGGGTTGGCTGCTCAGGATCTGGCTGGGCATCCATCAGTGGAGGATGAGCGATTGCATCGTGCATCACTTGCTTTGTGTATTCTTTTATTAATTATTATTCCCTTCCTTTTCTGCCCTATTAAACCATCTTTATCTCAACCCATGAGTTTTACCTTTTTCTTTTATATGAGTCTCTCCCTCATCCCACAGCAGGGCTGGGGGAGTGAACAAACAGCTGCGTGGCGCTTAGCTGCCTGCTGGGTTAAACCACAACACTTTCCAGTGCTTCACCACCCTCATAGGAAAGAGTTGCTTCCTAATATTTAATCTAAATCTCCCCTCTTTTAGTTTAAAGCCATTACCCCTTGTCCTATCACTGCACTCCCTGACAAAGAGTCCCTCTCCTACTTTCCTGTAGGCCCCCTTTAGGTACTGGAAGGCCGCTGTAAGGTCTCCCTGGAGCCTTCTCTTCTCCAGGCTGAACAACCCCAACTCCCTCAGCCTGTCTTCATAGGAGAGGTGCTCCAGCCCTCTGATCATCTTCAGGCCCTCCTCAGGACTCACTCCAACAGCTCTGTGTCCTTTTTGTGCTGGGGCCCCAGACCCAGATGCAGTACTCCAGGTGGGGTCTCACAAGAGCAAAGCAGAGGGGGAGAATCACCTCCCTCTACCTGCTGGCCACGCTTCTTTTGATGCAGCCCAGGATAAGGTTGGCTTTCTGGGCTGCAAGTGCACATTGATGCCTTATGTCAAGCTTATGGGTAGGTCAAATGCTACAGGAACACTTTCAGGCCCTGTGACTGGTAATTTTTGTCCAACAGGACAAAAGGTTAATAAACAATTTTTCCCAGAGCTTGAAAAGCAGCTCCAAAATATTCAAAAAGCTAACTCCAGTCAGCTCCAAAAGCATACACAAGTACACTATTAACAAATTCGGGGGAACTTCGAGTAGCTTCTGACAAAGCAGAAGCTAACACAGTCCCCTGCTGGGAAAATCCTGTTAAAACATGCTATTTCTCTATTGCTCATCTACTGCCTACAGCAAGAACAGAACTAGCATAGTCTGTTTGACAGGCAAGAGATATCTAACAAAATCTGAGCGATACATTAGCTTAAAAAAAAAAAAGTTGGGGGAATCTCTCCAGGCCTACACACAACATCATAACCTGGGTGTCATGGATGGCATGCCCAGTTCCTGGGATTGGTGTGTAGCAACACGTGAAAGATTTCTCACTGTACCGATCTCCACCGCTTTTTAAACGTCAGCCTAAAAGCATCCTCGTGGCCAGACTCACTCCTTACACACCGTGAGATGTGCACAGGGACTTACCTGCCCCGTCGTGTTAGTACTGCTGCGTAAACTAGAAAGCCAGCAGATATGCTTGCCCATGCATGTGGCCAAGCAAATGGGGGACATAGGTCTAATTCCCAGCCACTCAAGGCTGTTACTGGGGTAAAGCACGCATGTAAGCTCTGCCATGCGTAAGAGACAGCCTGTGGATGTTCAAGAGAGGAATGGAAAGAAATCAGTATGAACATTAAGGAACTAATGGGACCATCTGGGCAAGTTTTGGATTGCGCAGATTTTCACTATTTAAATAGGAACAGAATTTTAATTGTTCACAGTAACTCATTGAACGGTAGCTCTCATTTTCTTCTAACACAAGAATTAGATTTGGGCTTGTGGGTGGCCACTCAAATTAATGAAAAGCTCAGAAGGATGATTTAGTTCCAAGTCCAGGCTCAGCTCCCCTCCCAAGATAACACTTGGTTCATGCCAAGTAAAGAGAAAGCTTAAACGCAGAGCACACAGGGTGAAATACAGCATCTGCATCCCTTTTCCAGATTATGAAGCATGCCTCGCAGAGCAAATTCATCTCAAGTTTCATCTCAGCATTTTTCCAAAGTGCAGACTTTGCAATTCTGGGATCCCTCAGCATCAGCACTGTCTACATGCAGATACACTTTTCACCCACATCTCTCCTGATGATTTTAGGCCTCTCACTCCTCCCATAATTAATAGCTGTTTCATGATCCCTCCTTTCCAATCCCTTGCCCTATCGGAGCAAGCAAAGGAGTCCAAAGCAAGTGGGTAACACCAGGTTCTGCACCTAAATTTCTAAGCCTACTAGGTGTACAGATCTGACAGAATATAAATTAGATACCGCTTGGACAAGCGGTAGCAGTTCAGAGGCATAACCTGAAGTGGTGGCTGCAGTCATTTGTAGTGAAAAGCATCTCAAGATCTTTTTAGACTTTCCTCAGAAATCCATCACTGTACGAGCAGAAACAACTCTTTGTGCTGTGCTAGCAGCAGGATATCTTTAATCTGCTGCTTCTACCAGTGCATCCTGTAATATCGTTGTGATCTTCAGCTCCAGGTTCAGCACTGCCTGAAGGAAGAGGGGCCAGCACGGCCAATGCATTTCCTTCTCATTCTGAGTTTCAAAGCACTTCTGTAGCTCTCCCCCCACACCACCGACATCTCTGATCTATCAATCCTCCCACCCTCCCAGATGCTGTAGACTTTCCATTGACAACATATTCCTCTAGCTGTCAAAGCATACCACACCCTTGCAAAACATTCCCAGTGCTTCTGGGCTGGCAAGTGACAACTACTTGGCAATAATTATAAAATAGAGTGTAGCTGATGTTTACTGAAAGTATTTTTTTTTACCATTTCTTTATACAATGAAATAAATATGAATTTCACCTGTCAGACACAACTTACATTGTGATTTGGAGGGAAATTCTGTAGGTGATTGAAAAAGCAATGGGCAGGTAAGGGGAGAGCAAGGAACTGAAACTAATCCTCTGACAGGATGAGATGAGGTAGAAAATATTTTCTGTTCCCAATAGATTAACATCATCTCTCTCACATCTGCCACAGCAAGTATCTACCTACCTAACCCGCTGTTTCAGCGTGTTGTATACAGGACCTGAAGAGCTTTCCTTTCACTTTTCCCAGTGAACCTACTCAGTCCCGTGCATTAATAAATGCACTGGGTTTATGCGGCAAGATTGTGGTGCTGGGGTCTGCAGGGGTGATCTCTGTGTAAGGAGCCAGGGGCTACCCTGTGATGGGCACGGTCGGTTCCGGCCAGCTCCCCAGTGGGCCCACCACAGGACATGGCTGAGCCCATGAGCACATTCAGGAGAATATACTTAAGAGTGCAGCAGTGATGAGACAAAACAAACAAACAAACAAACAAACAGTGTGTGGAAACAGCTCTGCAAACACCCAGATCAGAGAAGGAGGATGTGTTCCAAAGTGCCAGAGTGGAGATTGCCCTGGAGGCTGTGCAGACCACCCTCGTGAAGCAGGTTGCCCCCCTGCAGGCCGTGGAAGACCACGTCATAGCAGATCTCCACGCTGCAGCCCATGGAGGACCTCACACTGAAGCAGGAGGATGGGCCCTGAAGGAGGCTGCGGCCCGTGGAGCCCCCACGCAGGGGCAGGCTCCTGGCAGGAACTTGCAGCCCGTGGGAGGACCCACACTGGAGCTGGACAAAGCATGAGGAGGAAAGAGCGTGAGGAACTCTTAAAGACTGACCACAACCCCCACTCCCCACCCGCCCTGTTCCACTTGGGGAGGGTAGGGGTAAGGTAGAGGAGTCAAGTGTGAAGGAGTGAAGCTGAGCCTGGGAAGAAGGAGTAGGTTGGGGAAAAAGTGTTTGGTTTTTGTCTTTGTTCCCTCACCACCCACCTCTATTTTCAATGGGCATTAAATTGCTTTTCCCCAAGTCAAGGCTGTTTTGCCTATGATGGTAATTGGTAAGTGATCTTCCTGTCTTTACCTCA
>VXAA01002207.1:281658-322929 GCA_013399115.1 Anseranas semipalmata | reverse complement strand
ATTTTTTTTTTTTTTTTTGCTTTAACAAACTGTATGATCCATTAAATTATCAGCCAGCTGTATGTTTAAGCACAACAATAGAAAATGTAGTACATAAACACCTAAAAATCACAGTCATAAGAAGCAGGCAAGTACATCAGTCTTTTGGTGGCCAAAGCACAACAGATTAGTCTGCCAAATAAGTGTACATGAATGTAAATCACGGGCATTAGTATTGTTAAAAATTGTTTCTACTGTCAATAAACAACTTTCTGTAGTTTAATACTGTTTTTAAACAATTGTAAACTGTTTAAAAATGTATGTGCAGACATAAATAACAGTAAAGGATTTAAATACACTGATCAATAGGAAAAGCAGGTTTTTAAATTTGCATGTGTGATGAGTGGATAATTTGGAGCAAATCCATAATTATCCACAAAGAACTCTGACCCTTCTTAGGTAAGACAGTACTGCCATCATTGCTAACACTTGTGAGCATTGTAAGAACAAGAGAAAAAAATAACGTATCAGCCCTGATATACCAACCACATATGCATTCAAAATTACAGATATTTACAAGAAAAATATATATTTAATTAAAAAGCCACTGAAAAACATGGACTTTTAGTCAGGTGCTGCACCTTCTGCAAAATGAGGTAATTTAGATGCAAACAAATTAAGTTTAGTAGAGTTCAGGATCCACAGTCTCCACACTTAAAGTACAGATTGCTTCAGTAAATGGCTTGACTGTTTCTATGTGTTCAGAGCAAGAAATCACCAGATCCAGTTAAATCCTGTTTTGTAGTGCTCCTGATGCAACACTGACTAATGTCAGAAGGCTTCCCAGCTCAGTTTTACAACTGGTCTTTCAATAGAAAGAAAAAAAGAAAAAACTGGTTATAAATTGGTTTCATCCCAAGATGGATCATTCATGTTCTTTAGTACTTTTCTAACAAGCTTCTCCAAGTCCTTGCGAGCTCTTTGTTCTTCTTCTAATGATTTCTTCATCTTTTTGTTATCCTGTTTAACAGAGACAGAACTATTAGTTTGGGGTTGTTGTTTTTTTTGTTGTTGTTTTAAAGAGATCTTTTCTGACCAGACATACACTTTCAATTACAAATTCTGAAGGCTCTTCTCAGTAAGCCTGTTATTAGCTGTTCAAAAGGAATGCCTTCTATTAAAATTTCACAAGTTACACAGTTACTTCACACAATAAAACAAAAAATACCAAACGGAGACTGAGCTATTTTGTATTTATACTTAAGGGTCCTTCATAATGCAAATGCTAGTAACAGATGGCCAATAATCTTGAATTCTTCTGATCTAAGCTGATCAACGAACAGCAGAATATCTGTTGTTAATGGAGAAGGGAAATGGAGCAGTAATAGTAGAGCAACTATCCCTTTAAGAGCCTCCTGGGATTATAACTAGTTTCACAATCTTAGAAAAGCATCTGAAAACTTAATGCAAATTAACTTGCTTCATCAGGAAAGCAAATAGTTTGAAAGGAGTATCTCGAAAACCATTATGTTCTCTGAGAAGTGTTTTGTAACTAAATTTTAAGCCAGACAGACAAATAACAACAATCTAAAGGAGTCTGAATTTCAAGAAGCACCAGCACTGTGTACTAATGAGTCAGATCTCAATATTTTGCACCATCAGATAATACTGAAATACCACTAACAACGGGACTGTAAGGATGTTACTGACCAAACCGCAGAAATGCTTACATTCTTTAATCCAGCAGAGGCCAAGGTGATGCTGGCAACAGCGGGGAAGCAACCAGAAGATGAGACAAGGCTCCCAAGACAAAAGAATCTGTGGTTGTTTAACACAAACAGGTGTGCAATGCAGGGGTCCCACTGGACTCCCATCAGCTGTCATTTACAAAAATTTCTAGAAACAGAACGCTTCCTCCTCAACTCCATTCTCTCAAGTCTGTTGAGAAACTCAGGAATTTCAATCTTTTCTTGTAGGAACAGACATAATTTGCTTTTCACTTATTTATTGCCAATTCAGGACTGTACTGTTGAAGTGTTGAACAACAGTGATGAATAACTGATGGTAACTGCTACGGGAGGGATCTCACTTTGTGGTTAACTGTCACCAACAGCCAGTCTGGGATCCACACCAGCTAGTGCACCAAGTGCTCCCAGACAGCTTTTATCCATGAACTCCTGAGTCGTTCCTAGCTCAGAGATTATTTTTGCCACTTCCCCAGTTAGAAACGTCAAAGCAGCAGACTGGTAAATGCTTCTCAGATTCCTGATACACAAGAAAATGAAGTCAGGCTTTAATAGGTCTTGGCTTTGGAAGATGCCAGATTATGAAGAGTGTATTTGGAGAGGCACAAGGGATGTGAGCTGTTGTCTGAAGTTCAAGAGAAGGTGACGTTTTGAGTCACAAGGAGATCCGCAAGACCTCAGTGAGGCAGCACTTTCACCCTTTGTACAGAAGCAGCCAAGCCACAGAAACATTACTGGGTTATTACTGCTGCCTGTATTAAGTGAATTGCATTTCTAAAAAGACTGCCAAAAATCACATCAAGCCTGGGATACATTATGTTTCAACAGACATTGAAAACAGCAAAAAATAAGTATTTAATGCATCAGCTGTCCTATTTCAAGGAACAGGCACGACATCCTTAAAAATACTGGGCACGCTTATAGATGGGCAAAGAATTCAGATTCATGTTTACAGCCCCAAAACTGAAGTAATTTGAATACAAATGCATTTTACTTTAATAGAGGAGATTTTATGAGTTGAAGACGACTTCAAGCCATAGGTCAGTTAAGATCAGCTGGCAAATTTCACACATTGGAAAGAGAGGACAATTCAACTCTTTCGCCTACATATTAAGCAATGAATATGTACAATAGCATAAATATGGTTTAAACAGGCTCTATCCTGTCAAGAAAAGATTTTTAAAACAACTCATTTGGATATTTAAAACATGCTTAAAACATCAGCTGGAACTACCCTACCAGCAGCTCAGGTGTGATCTAGTGCAATTTCCCACAAGAAAAACAAGCACCCTAAGCTAACCCTAGGGTTAACCCCCATTAAAAAGGACAAATGATAGGCAGTGAAAAGGACTCCATCTCCAGAAATGTAATGTTTTAGGAACTGATTTGTAGGTGGTGTTCAGGTTACTGGAAGACTGTAAATAAAGGCCTAAGTAAATCCAGACATTTATATTGCTAAAATCATCAATTCCAAGAACGCTATTTCAGTCTCTATACACTTATTTTGCTGGTGATACACCAGAACTGAATTTATTTAATGCTTTAAATGTTTCACAATTTGTAATATCCAAAAATAAATGAAACATAGCTTAGTAAGTCCCCTCAGAGAGGGGATACTTCATGCTCTTCTCACAGAGGTTGGTGCTCCAACCTTTTGATGACAGTCACAAAAGAGAGTGGTTTTTGTCAAATTGGTATGTTTTACTTTTAAAAGTGAATCTCAGAGTTTCTCATCTAGTCCAAAATTCAAGTTAATTCCTGTCAAACTGAATCAACTTACAAGCTGTATTTGTTTTTATAACATGCCTTCCATCTTTCCATTCTCCATGTTGCTATAAAGTAGCAAGTTACCAACCTGTCTTAACTCCTGTACTTCATCCTTTAAAGCATATACTGTGTCAACAAGGCTTCTAAAACGAAAAAAAAGAAGATGATCTGTTACAATGGTTTTCAGGAAAACGTGTCTAAATCTATTATTAAACAACACTGTTAAATGAAATGCATTAAAAAAAAAAAAAACAGTTGAGGTAATTTCAAATTTGTGTTAAAAATCATCTCTTATCCTGACTTATACTCAGTAATCCTTCCTGGTAGCAAGGACATGCTACCAGCTTCTGTGGCAGGATACACCTCTTAAACACATATGGACCTATACTGGTTCCTATATTACAGCCTTCTATAATAGAATCGTATGTCATTTCCAACATACAACTTAACAAAATAAAACAGAATGACACCACACACAAACTAGAAAGACAACACCAATTTAATATTGAAACCCTACAGCAATTTAGTGCTATAGGGCTATTTACAAATCAAAACTATTTACAAGTGAAGCATACCACTTCTTGGCATAGAAGGAATAAACTGAGTACCATACACACAGAAGCCAGGCAACAAGCATTTAAATGAAGGCCAACTGCACTTAAAAGGACTGGCAGCATACTCCAAACAACTCTGTCCCCTACTACTAATATACCATACACACACTATTGCAAAAGCAGATGGGAGGAGGAAGAAAAGTGCAAAGTTTACTGTTTTAATGCATCATTCATTAAATGTTCTCTTACTTCTCTTCTATAACAGTCTGACCATTACTTTTAGTTTCTTCTACAATAATTTTTTCTTCTTCTGGAAGCAGGACTTGAGGAGCTGATTCTTTGCGGGAACCTGTTGTAAAAATAAATTACAAAATGAGAAACCTCCAGACAATGTCAAGGAAATTTTAAAGATTATTATTTCATTGACTGCATGATACACCTGCATGACCAAGGTATATCACTTTCAATTTCTCCCCTTCCCTCCACATACATAAAGTACTGACACTTTTTTTTTTTTTTTTACATTTGAATCCACAGCCTTATAACAACAACAAAAAAATATTGTGACATTTCTATCCTGGTGATGACAACTCCTCTGTGTTATTGATGGGGATGCTACACAGTTCAATGAACACTGCACTGGTCAACTATCAGTAAAATCTATACAAATCTACCATAGCTGAGTCAAAGAAAGATAGATGTGTTCATGAAGTAGCAATTTAAGCCTCAAGGACAGATTCTGATCTCACACAATACAAATCCAAGACATAATTCGACCCTAAACCAATTATTCTATCAGTAAGGAGCAGAATACTGATATAAAATGATACAGCAATGGAAGAAGAAAGTTAAAAACCTTTTCCCCAGAACACCATAAACAACACAATTGTGCATGTGCATAGACACATACATGCACATACACTTTAAGACAGTCTTCTAGTCCTATAACAAATGAAATACATAGTTCATGTTTAAAATGTGTTTTTAAAAGTACTTAATGGTTTAACAACAAAAACTCAAAACATTCTAACATCTTTAGAACATTTTCTACAATCATTACAATTTTTAACATCAAGATCATTCATACAAATTCTATTAGTGTAGATCTAAATAGAAAAATCTGCTGCTCAGAGATGTGCATCCATTCATACATACATGAAGTATGCATTCTGGAAACATTATTTAGTTTGGCTGCAAGAAATTACAAGCATTTTTTAAAGAAGGGCTGTTAAAAAATTGCCACCTAAGCATTTGTTCAGAATTCAAACACAGCAGATAAGGCATTAAAATTCTTGCATATTTTAACCAAGATATAAGTATTAACAAGCAAGGTGTGTCTGCCTACTAATGCATTGTAATGAGTTTTCACTAACAAGGAATGTCTTGATTCCAGCACAGTTTGAACAAATTGATAGGTACTACAGGGTTACACGTGTCAGGAGATAGCTCCCGCTGAACGGTTGTTTTGTGGTAACAGCACTTCTCTTTTACTATTCATCATAACATAAAAACATCTAAACACATAGAAAGTTAAGGAAATCAAGCTCATTGAAAAAATCGTAACTTCCCTAACAGCTGCAGTCTTGAAAAATGAGCTTGTAGGGAACAGTTTTGCAGTACTTCTTAAGCTTATTTAACTATTTTAGCAATGGCAAACATCCTTTAACAAAGAAAACAGTTTCCTTAAGCTAACAGTAAAGATTGAACATATCAGTACGTGATAGCTAAATTTTATGGAATAAAGATAACTGCATATTTGAGAACAGAATCTCGTCCTTGAAAGCCGTAAGTTCACTTTGCAAGATCAAGAACAAATCCTTTCCAAATAAATACCCCCCTCCTCATTTTGCAGGGAAGGAGCAACCTACAAAATAAGCACAGCAAATGGGGCTCACGGACATTTCCTTGTTTGCACTATCCATCTTTAGTTGTAAAAAAAGTTGCCTTATGTTTATTTTGGTTAATTGGTTACTGCTTGGCTTTCTTTGTCCAAGATGTAACACAGAACATTGAGCTAAATGTTATTTTAGAAAGTTAGTTGGTACCAGCCGCTACCAGATCACTAAATTTTGGGTCTCTGTACCAATTCTGACCACTTCAGCCTAGCACAAGCTGAGGGGTACACCAACCAAAGAGAGAGAAATGCCATGTGTTTCTCACCCATGACTCCCTTCAACCAAAAATGGAGCAACGCATTGCATTTATCTCTGTACAGAGCTGCATCCAATTGTCTTTGCCTGGTCAGAGTAACATGGGTCCTTGCCAAAGGCAGAAATAGCATGGAGAAGACAGCTTTAAAAAAAACAGTATGTCCTAACTGTACAATTATATACACGCATGCATGTAAAACAGATGTCTACACTAGCATATCCTGATGCATGTACAGCATAGCACAGTAAACACTTAATACTACTGAGACACAGAATATACAGTTTCATAAAAACAAAATGTTCACCAACATTATACACACAAGGAGACCACACAGTACACGTACACACGTACATGATGTAAACTGTTGATGTGAACACTGACCTTCCTGTGCCACAGAGTATCAACTACTGTGGAATTCAGGACATCGCAAGTTCTACCCTCACCTTCACTGCTCTGATACAAATGGAAAGTTTCTTTTTAAACCTCACAAGCAGTTGCTAACTATCAAAGGTACAAACACACAGCTCACGTATCCTGCAACAAAGGAGGATCCTGTCATCAAATGAGTACATGCACAGTAACGTCAGATTTGAAGTTCTAAAGGCAATTGTCCTGCTTTTCTGCATCATTTATGCCCAAAGATTTACCTTTTATTTGTTTTCTTTAAAGATGCATTTTCTGGTAAATACACACCTAGAATGAACTTCAAGCAGAGTGTCACCTCGTTACTAGCACTCGGCAATATTCCCTAAACTACACCTTTTGCCTCCACCAGTTTCTCTGTGACTTTTCTCCATGTAACCATTTCTCTCCAGAAAGGTTTACAAGCTACAGCTTTAGGATATGAAGAGAGGGCTGCATTACAGCACAGTGGAGATTGCGCAGAGCTGTACTAAAAGGACAGTTCAAGAAGTTGTTGCAAGTTAGATAATCCTAGGCACCTCAAGATGTATTCCACATTTTCACAAAATAATGCAGAAGAATCAAGAGTATTCATCCTTCATCAATTCTACATTTGCAAGTTTTGTGCTGAATTGTGTTAAGTGACACTACTCAGTTTCATTCCAAGTGAAACAGGCAAAAAGAGAATGTTTAAACTGACCTCCAAAAACTCTGCCCCTAAAACACCTCAAGACAAAACAACCAAAAGTACTAGTTTAAAAATAATGATGGAAGAAAAAAAAAATCTCAAGCTTTACAAGACAGGTTTGGTTTGCTTTTACTTCTTGGGGAGAGGTGCTGGGGGAAGGAAGGGAGAAAGGACATGTGGCAAACCCAAACAATTACTTCAAGATTAGTGAAGCATGAAAGCCGAGGAAGTTGCCATAACTTTCCAATGGGGAAACTCATAAATCCAGAGTCTTGGAAGAATGAGATACCCCCTGTTAGGAGTCTGTTGCATAATAAAAACAAAGGCAAAACAAGGAACCATTATGACTGCGGTTCAACTAAGTTTCTATCAATTAATTACTAAGCATAAAATAAGTTATCTATTCAGTATTAGTACTTCCCAGCCCTAGAGTGGAGAACAAAGAATTGCAATGCTTTTCACCAATACTAAATTGGAGGCTAAGCTTGCTAAACCCATAGAGTAAAGCAAACAATAACATAGCCCACCTGGCATTCTAGCCCACCAGGGCTAGAGCCCTCAGCAACACCCACTATGTAATGTGGTACAACATGGGGCCTACAGAGCAGGCCTGTCAGTGGCAGACTGCCGCTTTTAGCTTTCAGTGCCTGATCCCCTTCTCAGCCTAATAAGCCACACCGGCAAGCAGTTCTGAGTATATCTGTAAAAAAGGAAAGCTGAAATCTGTTTGGAAATTCAGATCATCTCCATCTGAAACCGGTAAAACATCACTCCCAGCCCTGGAATTCAGTCTTAACACTGAACAGAAAGAAGCCAGAGTGCAGACTGAGTGCCACAGGGATTCTCAGTATGTCTGGTTGCAAGCGTAACTGCGTAACCGCAACTCTTTATTCGCTCTCCTGCAAAGGGAGCGTGACACATCTTAAAAAATGGTTCGTATGGTACCATGCTGGTTCCTGACACATGTCAGGCTTCAACAGGAGCTGTGCTGGTAGTCAGTCTGGTCCTTCATTCTCAATCTTTTAGCAGACACGTGTGAAGAGAGTCCGGACGTTTTGTACAGACCTTAATGTAGCAGGCAGGAGGGAAGGAAAAGAAGAAGGGGGATGAA
Source organism: Anseranas semipalmata (assembly GCA_013399115.1). Classification (NCBI taxonomy): domain Eukaryota; kingdom Metazoa; phylum Chordata; class Aves; order Anseriformes; family Anseranatidae; genus Anseranas; species Anseranas semipalmata. The sequence goes on along the minus strand of VXAA01002207.1, from coordinate 314,532 downwards.
ATTCAGATACCTTTTCACTTGAACCAGATATCAAGCCTCTATCTCTGTTCAGAAACCTTGTCTGTCTAGGAACCAATTAAGCCAACAATAAAATGGAGGTGGGTATTCACTTCACCTACGTCAAGCCACTAACTTCAGGGCCTAATCTAAAAGCCTGCTCTCCTCAGTCAGACAAGAATAAGATTTCCTTCCTCCAGCTGGCCATTTTGAGGAGAAGGCTCAGCCAAGGTACTTTCACAGTGATATTCTCAGAAAGTTTGCCTTCTTCTAGCAACTGTGAGGTTCCTAATTTAAGCTACTGAAATTAGACCTCTAGTGATAATATTTAACTTTAAAAAAAAAAAAAAAAGGCATAATTTCAGGCCATCAGCAATGTTTCCACTGCACAGCTGGTAAGAATTGGAGTTTTCTTCACTTTTTCATACCTTTATTGTGATTGGGAGGGGAAAGGAGGGGAATAAGGCACAATAAAGGTCAAAAATTAGAAACAGTATTCATAAATATGCAGCCCTGTTTTCTACCAACTTTAATAGGCTCTCTTCATAAGCTAAGAAGCTTTACAAAGTTATTTCCTTGAGTTTCAAAGTCAGAAGTCTGACTTGCCACTGAAAGACAAACATGTGCATACATGATTTTTTTAGACAAATTAGTCACTGCTATATACAGACATGTTAGTTTCCCGTGGAAGCAAGTGTTGAACAAAACAATAAGCATTACTTGTTATTTAAAACACTCAGTTCTTCATTGTGTTAGTTATATTCAAGATGCTAAAGTGGATGAGCAGACCTTCCAAATTAACCTTCTCTTTCTCTATGAATCTTTGATGAAGACTTACTATGAAGAATTCGAAAAACAGTGCTCCCAAACTCTGTGTGTGTTGAGATTAAAGTATTGAAAAAAAATGAAATCCATCATGCTGTAAGATCTGTCAAAAGTCAAAAGGGAGCCTTTAAATATCCTGGGCAGAAAACAAGAAATCAGAATCCAAACATCAGGCCAAACTTAAGCACATTGTACAAAACACACCATTTTTTGCAAACTCTTGGGGGTAGCAAAAAAGGTTTTGGCATGAAAATTTTTTTTTTTTTTTTTTTTTTTTTTTTTTTACTATTAGTGGTACACAAATAGGAAAGAACCCCACAGGACTCTGATGACAGATCTAGGCAGTTTATAGCAAAATGTTTTGATGATTAAAATGAAAATAATTAGACTGAAACAAACATACAACTCCATATGCAAGCCTTAGTCACTTAAGAACAGAATGAAGAGTTTGAAAGACAGATACATCATCTGAAGAAGTGGCAGACTTCCAAGACAACATTTTAAAAGTTATCCCACAAAATTTCCTACATTTCACTAAGCAATACCAAAAAAACGCAACCAGAGGGCTGTAGAACGAAAACTAGAGTTGCTGAAGTCATAGCAAAAAAACATTACGACCTTTTAACAGAACTAGTTTATATTTTTTGTTCTGTTAAAGATATTTTAGTATGTATATTAGGTTACTATTTTATTTAAAATCACTCAGATATGAGCATCTTAGGTAGAAACATAAGATTACTTGCTTTAAAAAGAAAAATGTTGCAATATTAAATCTGGAAAACATGTAAGGTTTTAGAAATCAGAATCATATTCATAAACTTTATCTCTGGTAACAGGACCTGCAGGACTATTTTTAAATTGTTGAAAAATTCAACTGTGCTTTTACTGAAAATACACCAATTCAAAAAAATAAAAAAAGAAGATAAAAATCAATTGGAGGGGGGAAGAGAGGCAACAAAAACAGAAACATTCTAGGAGTGGCAAAGTTTCTGAACAGTTATTTAAAACTAAAGAGGATACATGAGGATACATACTTCCCAATACGTGGAATTTCCTGCAGTTGTCAATTACATTAAACAAAGATTATACACTTATTTCAAAAAAGCTTTTTCACTGCAGCATTTGGTTCCTCTATGGAGAAAGGAGGGAGAGAAAGGAGGCATGGGGAGAAGAGGGAGCAAAATGTTAAGTTATGCTGTCCTTTCCCCCTGTGTAATAATTAAATATTAAAGTCACAGTCTAGCAAATGCAAAATTTATTTCAACTGTACATAACAGATGTCCTTTTTTATATAAAACAAAACACTTAATTGATATATGCAACCACAAACAATATGCATACTGTACAGTACAATGCAACATTCAGATATACATCCATTTTGTATTTTCAAAAGGCAGTCACCTACTGAAGATGGCTTCTCCCATTCACAAATGAAGTGCACCATATATATTATTATTTTTTCTATGTTTTACGTCACTATATACACATTACTGTGTTTTGGCAGGATTATGCAAAACACCCAATTAACATTGGTTGGCTTCAATTTATGGCAAATACTAATTTATGGGAACACTGTGTAAGCCATGTGAAGAGGGGCTGACAATGGCTTGAACCTACCTTCTAACTCAGATTCTCCATCCTTCCAGTATATTAGTAACTGTACACATATATTTTACAGAATTGCATAAACGTAAGGTACTATTATTACCATGACTAAAGTTCCACAAAAATAGAAACACTGAACCTTTGGACTGAATACCACCATTTCCACATTGCATTTTTTTTAAGCATGTTATAGTAATACTCCTGATCAGATCACAATAGCTAGTGGCCTGTAACACTGAGACACTGAATGATTTAAATGTATAATAATGTTAATATGAAAGAGCATATTTATGATCAAAGTTAATGACTTAAATGCTACAATAATTAATGGTGGTAAACTGTCAAAGCTTTGGTGCATAGAAAGTCAATAAAATCTTCGGATCTCGACAACAAAACATTCTGTGTGATAAGGAAATTCAAACGCAGCAACTGTATTTCAAACTCATATTTACACTGTAACATGAAACAGACATAAAAGAATCATCATTTATCCAATGCAGAAAACATTATTTAACTAGAACACCACAGCTCAACAGGAAAAAAAAAAATAAAAATCCATACTTTCCATATATGTAAAACAAAAACTCAAAGGAAAAGGGGAAGTGAAGTGGCTTACAGATGCACTGTGAAATGGTATGGAGCACACATATCATTTCTGTAAGCAACATTCCTCCACTTAGGAAACAGTTCAACATGTACAAGTTTGTGGTCATTTAGTTAATATATGACTACTAGTAAGATGTACCCCTGAAAATTCTCTTCAGTAAGCATTGCTGCTTCTGTTAGTCATTTTTTTTAATACAAACAACGTCAATAAAAGGATAAAGCGGGTGATCAAACAATGCAAGATGAAATGCAAATCTTCAAATATTAGGTGTTTTGAAATAGCTTCTCCATGCTGATCACTTTCTGGAATCATTCACATCTAACAATTACTAACTTTCTGACCTTGTAACCTGCAGGAAGGTAATAATTACCTGTAAACTTTTAGACAGTGTGATCAAGTTCCCAGGCAGCAGTTAATTGCATCATGATTACTCTGAATTTATTCACTGAGTAATACCTGAACACTGGATAACACTTGAAAAGGGATAAAGGAATTGCATCCAGGAATCCTGGTGAAAATGAGAACTATTTCTGTCCTTTTATCATATGCTTTTCCCTAATGCTAATGAAGCTTTGGAAAACATTTTATTTTTGTTTCAGTCCCAATTGCGTTATCCACAAGACAGAGCACACTTCACCCCAGCCATGCCCCAGATGCAGGTTCAAGACCGCCAGCTGTGTATAAGGCGTCACAGTTCTCTGAAATGCCAACACGATTGTAAGTGAAGAGCTGTTGCTGAAAACAAACCTGCTCATGAGAGAAGTTACAAGACAATAAAATCTGCCACAGACATGCTCCAAACAGTAAAAAGCAAAAGGCAAGCATTCTGTTTTTAAGAACTTCATACAAGCCAATTTGATTGCAGTTGTACCTAGAGTTTCAGATGTTGAACACTCGAGCTTTCATCTGGGGAACCATTTTCATCGCGTCTTTTCAAGAATGGTCACTTGACAGCTGTGTATTTTAACAGGCAAGTAAATATCTAAACCGTGTTTTCTGCCACACTACTGCATACAGTAAAGTGACAATATGACCATAGGTAATATGACATTATCAAAACACTGCATGTAATGAGCATGAACTGCCAGGTTTTCATGAGAAGTGCCAGACTGGGGGTGAGGGAGAGAGCAGTGCGATCCTTCATATAGACGTCTAAGCAATGATAAAGAGACAGCAGTATAAAAACAGAAATTTTTATGGATTAGCAAATGCTTTCCCAAACAAATGGGCCAGATACGTGAATATCTGAATGATTTCACAGCTCTTGTACTGTTTATTTTTAAACCGTATTGTTCTTACTCTACCAGCTTTGTATTTTGTAAATATGTAGAAAATTCAACAACTACCACTGAAGTATTTCCATATTGCTGGCACTCAGCTCACAAACCAGTATGGTTTCAGTACAAAATATAAAAACGTGCTGTATCCAAAAGAAAAAAAAAGAAAAAAAACAAGAAAGGACCTGTTGCTACACTGACCAAGTCAAAAGAAAAGACCATTCAGAGCTACAAATTAATATCTGTCACTTAAAAAACGCTCAAGAAATATCATCCTTGATAGGATATACACTTTTGAGAATGACTTATTTGTATGTGCATTAAATTGGCAATAGAGCCTTCCACCAGGTATAACTGAAGTTTCAGAAGCTCCCTCAGAAGTTGTTAAAATATCACATTAAAGAGACAAGGAACAGCAAGAAAACATCTAAGAAAAGCAGGCTGTGATACAACAAGCATTTGTTAAGAAAAAGCTCAGAAGTGCATTAGTTCTGGTGAGAGATATATGAGCAACAGCTCTTACGAGATGTAGACCCCATTCTGTAACTATGGGCTGTCCATATACTGTCATAGTCAGAGTCTTCTGAGAGGTCTGAAGGCTCCAAACGAGAAAGACTACTGCGACGACCCAAGGAGTCTAGACTTGATTGGTCATCATCAGCCAAGACGTGATTATGCATCAGGTCAGTGCCTTGCCATGCTAAGGATGTATAGGTGAAATGAAATGGTGGATGTGGATAGGCAGAGGTGGGATGAGGAGGAGAACGTAAGGAATAGCCACAACCAAACACATGAAATAAAAGCAAAAGGTGATGGGAAGAGAAGGAAAAGAGAAAATATTGTTAAAAAGGCACCAAAGGTTTGTTTTTTGTTTTTTTTTTTAATTTGTTTGGGCATTACGTATAAATTAAGCTCATTGCAATCATTTTTGAACTGTTACGATACAATTTTTTGTAAATGTTTTTTAAGCTTCTAAGCAGCCTCAATTGAAAATTTTGAGTAACCAAAATCTTGTTTGAGGGTAGATTTTTTGGAAGAAGGAGTTTGGTTCTTTTTGAATATGGAGACAGTTGTGGTCTGGAGGCGATCTGATTTGGGACAGAGCGATACACACTGTAAGCCAGCATGATCCAGCGTAGACTGGAAAAGCAATAGCCACTTCCCCATCACAAATCCATACCTCCATCCTTTCCCTCCCTTGCAATGACACAATCATTTGTACAGCTGCTTGGTGAACCAGGTGAGGGAACAGTTTCAGATGAAAACTAACCTTACAAGTTTATTTTTCAAGCAGTTAAATAATTTCCCCACCAGCTCACAATACAGCCACATAAGTGCCTGTGTCACCACTACAAAGAGGAAAATGCAGGGGAAAAAGCAAAGGTTCTCATGCAGAGCAGGGCTACTGACTTTCTAAATCAGCAGCACCATCTTGTACCCACTCAAGGGATTGCCAAACTAAAGCTTTCCTGTGCCTGTTACCCTGTTATTTGTTTAACCAAGTAGAAACTGCACCAATGGAAAAACATGGCTAAGAGGCTAACAGCAAGGTAGTCTGGTCCATCCTATCCCCTCAAACACCTCTTCCTACAGGCCTCTATCTGAAACAGTCTCATTTGGAGCAGAAATGCAAAGTAAGCAGCAGAACATAGCGAAACTGTTCTTTTATTTCCATCTGTCTCCCCAAATTAATTCTTACATCTTCCCCACCCGAACAATTGAAAACAGTTGCTCTGCTACCTCTAATGCCACTCCCCTCCAGTTTGCACAGGTGCCATAGCCATCCTGAATGGACATTGCCAAAAGTAGCACCCCTGGGGCTTTGGATCAAGGTGCAGCTAGAAGAATTGCCAAATCAGTGCTGTGAGGGCCAGGCAGAATATTAATAGAGAAGTAAAAGTGGTAAAGAAGTGGCATATGTCATTAATGACGGGCAATTCTTTCTTTCTGTTCTTCTGTACTAACTACTCCTTCCACAGAAGCAATGCAGCATCATTTTTTCCTCTTTATCAATTCCACTCTACAAAGGGATCTTCTGAAACCTGATGTCTTAGATGACAACACTTTTCTTTCCAAACAAAGCAGCCATGTGCTTAATCAATAAAATCATTGTTTCTTGCTGCAATTACGAGCAAATAAAAGCTGCTGACTTCTGATGTATGCAATGATACCCACTGCACTATGTATATTTCTTAAATATACATAGAAAAGAAAAAATAGGCAAAAAAAGCAAAAAAAAAATCATATCCATTATGTGTCTGCACACACACACACTACTGTGCAAGTGCAAATGTTTCCCCAACCATTTCTTGTCACATTATCTTTGGATATAAGCAACAGATCACAGTCAATACATTTAACAGCAATCACCTCATTTAATTTTGTTTGGAACAACAGTATATCTTCAGAATTTTGAACACATTCATTTCCTTTTATCCAATTAAACACACTACTGTAATGATTGAAGGGCTAGAAAATAGGTCAATATTAATCAGAAATGATGTAATAGTAGCTAATTTATGAAACTGACAATTTTATCACCTCGGAGACCTACAGTTTGTCAAGAACGAAAGATTAAAATTAAGGTTTTTGCTGTTACTTCGAATGCTTTAAAAGTCTAACATGAGGGTCATAGTCACATTTTAAAGTACATACGAATACAAAATAGCTACATTTTTCAAGGTGATAATAGTAAGTGAACATGTATTAGGAAAATCCATAAACTGTGTTCGCAACTGCATTTTGAGACTTCTCAACTCAGTATAAAGTGCTTTTGCTTGGAAGCAAAACAGGCAGAGACCTGTGGGTAGCAGTAACAGTGTTTAATATTGTAAATTTAAACAATTTAGTGGACAAGGAGTAAGTTATAATGTCCACTCTTCTAATTCTTGATAACAGCAAAACCAGCCAAGTACTACAGGATCATTATCCTGTGTTCCAAGGATACCTGAATTAAATCCTTAATCAACAGTGCAAAAACTGTGCAAATCAGAACAAACCCACAACTTTTTCTCCTTCCCTGTGTAAGTGGAACACATGCTGGTGGACTCCCCTGCTTTGTGTTATGTTTTACTTACAATACAGAGGAACTCCACATGGCAACCTTGATTTGGATTAAATGAAGTAGGACCCCAGAGGCACGTTACAGGTTTTCAATAAGCTAGGCATTGATCTGAGAAACTACAAATGGCTTTAAGCAACACAGAGATCTGAGAACAGTTTCTCCTGAAATTACGAGATGGGATTAAAATTTGTAATTAATACTAAAAACAACTGGTGGCAATGAAAGAAATTTTCACAGGTCTATGTTACTTTTCCATACCAGAAGTCTTATTGAACAGAACAAGACAAAAATATAGTCCTCCAAAAATTATGACTTATTCTTCATTCTTCCTCACTACTTACCAGCTTCTTGAAATTTATGAAAAAAACATTGAGCAACTGCCTTATTCAGGCCAGATGCCTCAAAACCTCTCATTCATTGGTGAAGGTTTTATGCAATTTTAAACCATGACAACTGGTCACTTTTTCTTTGTTTTAAATAAACACTGAAAGTACTGTAATCTCTGACTATGGACCTTGGCTTCCAATACTTAAACACTCAGCACAGATATTAAGCCAAAACCAGATAATTACTTCTTCCAGGTCCAGCTTGCTGTTTGCAAAGTTCTGAGACCGTTGGCACTACACTACTCTTTTTTGCAAACTATCTGATTTGTGGTTTAGTTAGTCACTTCAGTATTTTCTAACTTACTTGAATTTAGTGTTTGACGCGTTTTGGCACTTGTGCAATATGCTTCAATGACTTTAAGAATTTGAGCATCTTCTTCTAAAGCAGCTGTACCTAGAATCAACGGGAAAAACAGAATTTTAAACATGGATATAAAGTTCCTTAATACAGACAAGCCTTTGTAAATCATGTTTGTTTAAAGCTAAATACTACAGATTTCAGTTCAGACCAAAGTTCAGCCTAACCAACCCTTTAAAATTCTCTTAATCATTTCAAAAATCAAGCTTCAACGACCAAAAGTAACAAGAAGTTCAAAAAGAGAAAATATTATTACAAGATGTTTAAAAACAACAAAAGACAAAATACAAGTCAGAGAAATTACCTGTACATTGAAGAAGTTTTCTGAGTATCTGAATTTGCACAGAACAGATTTTAAGTATGGTCACTCTGATTTTTAAATCAAACAGCTGTTAAACTGAAAAACTGTATACCCCAGTTATTATTTGGTAATATTATCGAAGAAATCACAGAACAGAATATTAATTCACAGAAAAGAAATCTTGACAGCTTTTAGGTTTTGCAAATGTATCAGATTTACCCTTTTCAACAGCATTCTACTGAAAATTAAACTCAGGCTTAACATCATAAAAAATACATCTGCAGAATTTCAGTCCAGTGTGCAGTAAGGTGCCACTACCATTTAAGTGTATCTGTGAAAAGTGGAGTAGATTAAACTTCCCAGACTTTAAAATGTTAACAGCATTACAGAAAAAAAAAAAATCTAACCATTCAAACTTAACACGACAAAATTTTTCTAAAGATACAGCTCCACAGAAAACCCATTCCTTAAGAAATTCAGCAGAAAATGCTGTCAAATTGTTCACTTGCAACAAAGAGTGAAATTTCAGTCCAACTAATCTAGAAGTACCGCTAGTTGAGATGGAACCAGGATTTTATGGGCAAGGCAAGATGATTTTTTGTTTAAAACCATTTTTCCCCCATTTTCCTCATTCAAAAAAAAAAAAAAAAAAAAAGTAGTCTTGCAGATTTTCTGCTGCAAGAATCTGAACTGCCTTCAACATCAAGACGTAGCATATCTGTGAGCCAATGCATCCAGGTTTATTTTTTGTGATTATCACCACAACAAAGCTAACTCAAAAAATTTGTCAGGATTGACTGACAAGCTAACTGTTGAAGAAATGATCTCGACTAGGCAGTTACCCCCCATAGTTTAAGAGATGTAGATATTCCAAAGTACAGGTTATTTCTCTTTCAAGGCAGGAAAAAGTAATTGGTTTTTGTTGTGGTTAGAATGCAACACCATATTATTACCATAGCAAAACAAGTATTTCACTTCTGAAATCAGTATTGTAAGGGCACTCAGCTGAAATGCCTTATTTAGTTTTGTTTGCCTGTTATAAAGCTAATTTAGCATAGCAGTTTTCAACACAGCCCACAAATCCTTGGGAATCCAGAGAAGTAATAAAACCCAAACTTATTTAAAGAAACTTTAATTTTGATAGAAATTCCTCAGTGGAAAACTGTTACAGCTCCACAAACTGGAAAAGGCTGAAGGAGCACTACGACAGAACTGAAGTTTCTAAACACTGACGGGGTGGGGGGGAGGATAACTTTTATTGAAAGTTATCTCACACATACAATATGGGTGTTAATTTTATCAGGATTGAAAAAAAAAAATTATTTGTTTTCAAATACACTGAAGTACAGCTATAAAACCCCCCATCTCAAAAGGGCTCATGTTGCCTCTCAGTAAATGTGCTTTAGTTGTTGCTAAATCTACACACATCTACTACACATTACAGCTACCAACTTTTCCAACATCTGATATAACACTATTACAGTAGTTTCATTTTTCCTAAAGAGATCCCTCCCAGTAAGGATGAAAAATTCAATATTGTTTTTCAATAGTACAGCTAGTAATATTAGGGAAGAGAAACGAACAAGTAGGGCTACACCATAAGGGTTTCTAGTGATGTAAAACTGAACTGGAAACTAAGATTAACTGTCACTTTCAGAGTTAAGAGCTTTTTTTTGTACTTCTGTTTCTCATATTCAAATAATGAAACATTATTTACAATCTAACTTCTTGAATTGCTTAACAGTAGAAATAAAAATTTATATTAAGATCAAAGTTCCATTTTTCCAGAAGTCCACCTATAACTGATATATCACACATTCAACAAGAGTTTCAGAGAATGTAAACATAAATTATCACATCTAACTAGAGAAAACAGTTATTAAAAATATGTTAGTACTGGGGTGCTTATAAACAACCTAGTGGTATTTTGGTTTTCTGCTCCTCAAAGTTATGTTGGATTTTCTTCCTCATGCCAGTAACAAGAGGAAAAAAAAAGTAAGAGGGAAATCCTGAAAAGCTGTCTGACAGGAGGATCTCTGTCACTATGCAGGTACACATCTTTCATCCTTTGTCATGAGAGATCCCTGTTCATGCTTCAATTATAAAGTATCATAAAAATATAGCTTATCTGCTAACATCCTGAACTAAAGCTTCCACCTGTACATCCACAAAGACAGGATCATTCTGTTCACTACCTTAACTCTTTGCTATTGGAAATTCGCAGCACACTCAGAAGCACCTCCACCTTATGAGAGCCAACCCTAAGGATAAGCCTTTAGGACAAGCTTTTTCTCCCAAACCCTGCAGAAATTGTTGAGACAATGCTTACAATAACCTACTTCATGTATTCAACGCTCAGGGCACACAGTCTCTATCTGAAGCTCATGAGCAAAGGACAGGCACAGAGAAGAAGTTGCAGTAAAAGAATCTGGCCCTCAGATGTGATCAGAGTCAAAATAAGTTATTTTAAACACCTTATCTTTTACTGACCCAAGTAATTGAATCATTCATTAACACAAATTTACAAGGCACCTCAACAGCCTACATCACCTGACCTAGTCTGGTTGTTCACTTCAGGACCTGAATTACATTGTAAAAGCACCTCTCCACCAACTACAAAGGAGCCTGAAATGACTAGCTCACATAGAAACATATCTGAACAGAGGATATCAGTACCACCAGAAGTGATGATACCAAAAACAGTTACTTATTTGCAGGAGGAATAATACTATCTAAGTGGCAAAAGTTAAACGAGTTTCTAAACACACTGATGTTAAGGTTGCGAGCTACAATTGCTAATTAGAAAAAGGAACACAGTGCAAGTGCTGCTGATGGACCACAAAGTAGAAATTTCGATCAGAAGTAAATAAATCTCCATGCATTATCCTGTAACTTCTGCCTCCCTCTCCCCGCTTCTTTTATTTTTTTTTTCCATCTATGCACACATACTAACACTGGAAAGCAGAATGGCTTTCACCAAGCCTTAGATAATTTTTTAGCATTTTGTAGTCAACAGTAAGACTCTAGCAAGCAATTAATCCCATTGTGATATAAATGCCTAAAATGAATAAAATAAACTGTCCTCTGAAGATACCTACCCCCTCTCCCCTGACAGGGGAGAGGAAACCACATGACTTGCTTAGACTGAACATTTAACTCCCACAGAATTTAAATGGACATGAATTCCAGCCTTTGTACTATGCAGACATTTGTTCAAGTCTTTCTTACTTTTTCTCAGTGCAAACTCTTCATCTGATGGCTTCCGTTCCGGCTTGCGTTTGGGAAGCAGCTTTTTCATGGTTTTAGGGCTTTTACTGAGATCCTGTGTGGGGAGAGTAAAAATAAAAAAAAAAAAATAGAGCTTCTCTACAATATTTCAAAGTTTAGCTTCTAAGATGCATACAGGAGTTAACAACTAAAATCTGCTAACAGCACTAACATTCAGCTTACTAATATTTTTTGGCACATCAGATTTGCCTGAACAGGCTGATTTCCTCTCTACCCCTCCTCCAACTATACACAAAGTTGGATATTTTCTCTGTTCTGTCAACAGAAATATACAGAAAAGCTGCTGCAGAAGCATGCAGGCTGTTGGGGAGCTAGAGCAAAGGAAACAGGCAGGCATATATTAATACCATTTTTTTCCTTAACCTTTGAAGAGACAACCCATTTCACTTGTCTACTTAGAAGCAGGTAAAAAAAAGGACCTAAAAAGGAAGCTTGGAAGGTAGTATACCTATATTCTTTAAAGCGAGAATTTTTAAATGTTTAGAGCTTTGTCAGAACAGACCTACAGCAAAAAAATACAGCAACAAATACAGCATTTCTGCTCAAAATGTAGTCATGCTAATTTACAGGAACAATGCTAATTTTACAGGAACAAAAGGAATATACTGGTCTACCCCTTACCTTAAGGGTACAAGACATCCTCTATAAAAGTACAGAACAAGAAAGTAAAAAGGTGAATGAGCAGGACAGACCAGAGATGATAAAGATAGACTGAATACCATCATATGCTAAACACTGTAAAGATGAGTGAAACTTTACCACATTGGAGAATTTAGCGCCATACACAAAGGCATGAAAGGAATTTAACTTACGAAGAGATGAGCAGGTAGCACAGCTAAAGAAGAGAACCTCTTGTAGCAATTAAGCCCAAATATTAACCTTCCAACTGAAGATTACCTACCACTTCTTCCCGTTGCTCAGTGGATTTACAAAGAAAAAAGAAGTCGAACACACACCCACCGCAAACAAACATAAAAACCAACCACACCACACTGAAGCAGTGTTTAGACTACAGTTTGTAAGAAACTGCAATTCACATGCCCACAAAATAACACTATTCTGTTAACATCACATGCTTACAGTAAAATAAGTAAATAAATAAATAGATAAATAAAATCATAGGCATAACTTCAGGCAAACAAATCTAGTGGGAGGTGTCCCTGCCCATGGCAGGGGGGTTGGAACGAGCTGATCTTTAAGGTCCCTTCCAACCCAAACCACTCTATGATTCTACCTGTATTACCCTTTCTGGATCCTGTTGCTTTGCACTAAATTAGCATCATGAGAATCCATGACAGAAAGATACAAAAGAGATGATATCACCATGCCACACAGCATTCAATATTCTCCTCCTTATACACAAACTGACTTTCAACACAAATCTACTATTTTTTTTTAGTATTTATAAAGCCACACAAAATGTAGTGACAAGACCAGATCAACCTACCACCACCACTGTATTTCTCTTTGAACAGATTATTTTTTCATACTACATGCTAATTAAAAACTACAACAGCATCTTAAAATCTAAGTTGTTTTTGGTGGTGAGCTTGTTGTTTGGGGTGGTGATTTGTTTTTTTTGTTTTGTTTTTGTTTGTTTTGTTTTTGCTAAATGGTGACATTTGCCATCAGACTCATTTGAGTACAAAAAGATTAAGTATATTTTGACAGTTTTTTTTTTTATATATATTTTGACTTTTTTTTTTTTTTAAACAGGCTATTGTTACCTATTAACAGTGGTAAATGCCAAGGAATCAAGTCAATTATACCACCACAGCTGTTTAGAATCATTTGATATAGCATTTTGAAGCACCGTAGGATCCCTTATCCTAGATATTTCTCAGCATGCTCAGCAAATAACTTACTTTGCAATAAGCCTGGATGATCAATATAACAAAAAAAATTGCTAGGTTTTTGTGGGGGGTTATGGTTGGTTTTTTTGTTTGTTTTTAAATCTTGTTTAGTAACTAGACAAAGGATGAAAATAAGGGGAAACACAGCAGGGAGGAGGCGTGTGCAGATATCCTCTCCTAACAAGCCTTTGTATTTTCTGAGCTGCAAGACTAAATGCCTGTTTGAAATAAACAGCATTCACTAGTCCCTTAGCACTGATTCAGCACTAGCTGTTAACACAACTTCATATAAAAATACACTCAAAATTGTAAAATGTTGGTATGTAAACAAGAGTTAAACTTCTCATTGCAGGCCTGCTACACAGCAATACTTCTTGGCTGCTGCATCTCACCTCTTTATAACAAAGCGCTGCTGAAGGCCGTAAGGGAGGCGCAGGCCGTAAACAGCTCAGACTCCAAGGCTTGGGAGTTTTAGGAGGTTCCAGAGGTCCCCAGTTTATTGTGGTATGTGGAGTCCCATGATGTGACGGATGAGGAAGAGTGTGGTATGCAGGAGTCAGTGGTATCGGCTTGCTGTCTGAATGCTTGCTGGAAGGCGTTACTGGATGGGAAGGAAGCTGTCAAAGACATTACAGTTATGGGAAGGGAGAGAAAGAATATCATCATCATAAAGGCAAGGTACCATGAAGGAGTGGTGAAATAATCTCACCTGTCTAGTGCTTCTGTTTATTACAGCTGGGCTTTGAAAATTTTAACACTGAATTATTGTTTGGAAAAATTGAGCTTAAAGAAATTTTTATTATCTGCCATAGAAAGAGCATGCACTAAAGAAAGAACAAGCTTCTTTCACCACTACAAGATAAATTTAGATCCATTCATATAAAACAACTCAAATTCAGAATCCAAAAGAAAGTACTTAAGGAAATTGTTTCTCCACAGACCCATGTACATCACCAGTTAAAACCTACTGTTCTAAGGATACTTCAAATATGATGTTAGTACTTGATCATTATAGAAAAAGCCATGATCATAAATTTTCCTCTACCCTTGTAAACTACTACACCAAGAACTAAGCATTTACTCTGTTCACGCAATTAAAAACAGAGTATTTTGACCCATCAAAACTATAGTTATAACCATCAGTAACAAGAACCAAATGTTAAAGAAAACACTTTACATGGTAGTATATTTGCCAGATAACCTAATTCTATACACACTACTTATTCACTTCACAAGGTATTTCTTACTGTGTGAGATGGCACAGAATGAGGTTTAATGGTGGGATTCCCAACAGTTGTGACTTTGGTTTGCTTCTGCAGATGATCCACCCACTCATGCAAATCTTGTTGGTTGTTACATGACACTAGTATCCTTTCAATCATATTTCCTAGGTGACAGAAAAAATAAGACGTAGGAAACCACAGAACAACAACTTAGTCCATCTGACCTGATAATAAAGATATACATTTCCTAAAACATTATATCCCCTAAGTACTAAGAAAAAATTTTAACCAGTATTTTCAGAACAACAGCATTTCATTTTTCCATGTCATAGCATTTCTTCCATGCATTTGTTCCTCCACAAAGGAAATCTACCTTTTTTCCCCCCAGTTTTGATAATTAAACACAACCTTTATGATAAGAAATACATGTAGGAGACAGGTTCATCCTGAGCTCTAGAGGGACAATGTAGTAGCCTTATGCTTGTCTATCTTCCCCCGCAAAGGCAACATATAGCTTACAATGTCCTTCTTTAGTCTGTAAGCTACAATATAGAACAAGTTATAAAATACCATTCGGAAAAAGGCATAAAGTCAGTCTGAATCTAATATTAAAACTGAGGCAAAAGTCACTTGGGAAAACAGCAGGATGATTAACCAAGGATTACTTCAATTTCTACTGTTAACTCCATTTTAACCCATCACATTCCTCATCTGAGGTCAGCTTCAGAGCTATTATCTCAGAAGGACAAACAACATCAACAGCTTTTCCCCCTCCACCTCATAGTACTGATATGTTATACCACCTGCCACTTGGGAGCCTCAAAATTACTTTACTGAAATGCAACCTGCTTGGAGGCAGAATTGATCCTGGAAACTATTAAATAAAGGTATAAAGCTCCACCACCATGTGGACTCTTCTCCCAGTGTATCTTCCTAGGATTCTGACTTCAACAAACGGGCCCGCTGTTCTTCAAAGCCCCAAAGGAATTAAGCTACGTGCTGAAACAAACCACTTACCAGAAAATAGCCAAAGCAAGCACAACTGCCACCATGATTAGCAGAGCTACTAACAGTCTCTCAGTAAAGACATTGACCATTTATTTCTAAAGGAAAGCTCATGATTAAAGTTCTTCTGGACTGTCTGAAATTCCCTTTCTTCCAGTGAGTAGCATAGTCTGAACTGCTTCACCAGTAAAGGACCTTCTCCAAGGCTACTGCCTCAATTAAAAGAGAGAAATCTAGGGATGAATCCCATACAAAGACAGTTTGTTAACTGCATAACACTAACAGTAAAAATCAACTTTCAAGTGAGGCTCTGGGTAGATGCCTTACAAAATCTGTATAATCACAAAATGGCTGAGGGGATTGGAAGGGACCTCAGGAGGTCACCTTGTCCGGCCCTCCCTGCTCAAGCAGGGCCACCTAGAGCTGGTTACCCAGGACCCTGTCAAGACAGCTCTTAAGTATCTCCAAGCATGGAAACTCCACAACCTCTGGGAAACCTGTGCTAAATGCTCAGTCACCCTCAGAGTGAGAAAGTTTTTCCCCCATGTTTAGACAGAACATCCGATGTTTGAAACAGTGTGCCCTGGATTAAATAGCAAATAAAAATATTTACAGCCAATACCTGATATTTCAAATGCATTTTTGTGGTTTTCACTGTCTTCTAGCTTCGTGATAGTCATTCCGGTCATTGGCAGTTTTCCCTAAAAAAGCAGTAACATTGAAATTAAATCCAAAATACACAAAAACATTACCAAGTAAAGAATATACAATTTCAAGCTCTGAATGAACACAGGCGCATATAGTAAACTGGCAAACATGTATATATACACTGATGGGCTAAAAATATTTTAAAATCCACACAGACACCTTGTAATAGAAGTTTTTATGCCCAACTTCTGCAAATGACATCTGTGACTTTAATGAGTATATTTGGTACCTGTGCAGGCTACGAATCCATACAAACATAATAGAGGTTATTCATCATAGCCTCAAGTTCTGGGAATTGAGACATTAGGGTCATCCATGTTACATGATTAGAGGCAATGGTGACAGATCTTAAAGCATGTTTGTTTGCAAACTGGTTGATTAGCTTTCAAAATAAGGTTTGTGGTACATTTAGAAAGGAAGATTTCATTAAACAAATCCATCAATTATACTGAAGGCTTATGTCTCTGATATCCCCACCACTACTAAACTCACTCTCCAATATTTGGGGAAAGAGAACAAAAGCAGTAAAAATACCTTTAAAATTTCTAAAGTTTTAGAAAAACATATTAATTTTGCAGAAGATAACCTATTCTCATTTTAAGCCCAACCAACCTGGAAAAAAGTCAGTTCAGGATAACTTTTTGTCCCTTTAGAAACACAGAAGAACAGATAAGATGTAATATTGTCAGGATGAAAGGCTTTACCAAAAATGCAACTTTTATTAAATTTAAGACAGATCCCGTATTCTTCGGCACAGAAACACTATTCAGCACGTGCTGGCAAAAGTGCAAATCCTGTGTACTCAGGGATTTTGGCTCCAATGGAGGGGATTTTATTTTATTTTACTTAAATGACTGCAGGATGGACAAAGGCTTCTTATAAGCTGAACTAAAATCACTTAGTATTCTGTATGCACAGAACATGCCCAAGCCCAAGATGCCAAAAATAAAAAAGCTTTCTTGCAACAGCTTCTCCAATGAAGGAAACATGGTAGCACTGTGCCTTACAATGCAGCCTAAAATTCTCTCCTCTGTTTTTTAGGTTTTTGCTGGTTCATAAATAACAGAGCATACAGCCACACTGTAAATGAGGTGCAAGAACTGCTGACATAGGTGAAAAGGGAACACAGGGATACACCAGGCAAATGATTGGTGACAGAGAACAAAGATCACCTCAGCCACATGGAGATAAAAAGAACAAAATCAACAAAATACAGAGAAAAGGAAAATGAACTCATTAACCACTTACATTCCCCTTCTTTCAACACACAATTGTGAAGCCCTCTTGTAAAATATGACGTGTACCCCTCACAACTTCAGTTTACCATGGCTAAATGTACTCCCCACTAGCCCATGTGGTAAATACCAGCACTGTGGACCAGAACATCTGAAGCCTGCTGATAACTGGAATATTCAGAAATACATGGAGGATGTACTGTAAGCTGAAGAAGCTGCAGCTTACACCTAACTGTGAGGATCGGGAATGCTCCTTTCTCCCTGTTTGTAGACATGCACCAATCAGGAAAAGAGGCATGTAAAGATGCTGCCCCCAAGGACATTGTTTCTCTTGGAATGACTGAGGGAGTTGCATCATCATCTGCCCATATCCCACTTCTGAGACAAGAACCTCAAAACACAGTTCCAGATGGCACATGCTATGCAAACCCAACACAGTTCTAAGCCACTGTCTCAGGCATAAAAAGTGATGAAACAATTTTGCCTTGCTGTGAAAATGCAGACATTAGGATTTGAGAAGTTCTTAGTGTCAGGAAAATCACATTACAGCTTATGAGGAAATCAACAGTTTTTCATTCAACAGAGGATTGGACAGTAAACACTAAGAAAAGGCTGTGAACATAATGAGCAGAAGCTGGAGACAAGTGCACAGAAAATTGTGTGTTTACTGAACAATGCTGTGCACCTGAGAGACAAGATGGGGGGGAGAAGGAAGAAATTGCATATGATGTAAAAACAGGAGAGCAGAATTAAGCTTGATGGATTCATTGCTTAATTTTGTATTGTTTGTTTGTTAATGCACTAAATTTCCAGTCAGTTGCCTTTGTAACCAGTATAGAAGCATCTTCCATCATCAGGGATTCTGGTTGTGCCACCTGGGATCTAGCACTCTTGGGATTAGCCTTTTCTAATATCCTTTTCCATCCACGTCAGGATACAGCACTAGCTAAAAGTTATTAA
Organism: Anseranas semipalmata; assembly: GCA_013399115.1. Lineage (NCBI taxonomy): Eukaryota > Metazoa > Chordata > Aves > Anseriformes > Anseranatidae > Anseranas > Anseranas semipalmata. The sequence goes on along the minus strand of VXAA01002207.1, from coordinate 295,840 downwards.
GAGCCACACAAAGCTAACAGAACTTTGATTATCTATTTGAACCACATAATGCAACACAGTCTTAGATAAATCTGGCTACTATCACAAATCCAAACATGAATTTTGGAATTTAGTTGCTCCTAATAAAGTCACACAGTTTATGACTGGATGTAGCCCACTGTGTAGGAACCCTGAATTACGAAGCTTCAGCATTCCTTCATGGCAGATGAATCACTTCTCAGGAGAAAGGAACAAAATGCTTGAAAGAATGATTTACAGAAGTAGGTAAAGCAGGTGAAATCTTGGGCTCCTTTTAGAACTTTTGTTTCATTTTCCCTTGCTTTTGGTGTTTTACTGTGATGTCTGAATCACACAGCCATACTTGAAGAGCGTTAACAAAAAATTCAGAAACTCATGGAGCATGCATTGGCTCTAACTTCACCTCCTAGGAGGTCTTTGGAACTACACAGTCAGAATGCAAGAGCTTCCGTGAAACACGTACTACAGCTACACAGGAACCAACCCAATCAGTACTGATCCTACTGCACTGTAGCAGATTTGCCTGATTTCTGTCACAGCAGTACTCAGCTAGGAAACTCGCTAGAGAGTTTAAAGACCATCTCCCAGCAGTGAGCAGTGGATTTGTGAAGTGAAACACCGGGTGGTGCTAAGGAACCGAAGGCCACACTGTATTCGGGTGGTGTACTTCAGGTGGTGTTACACTGGGCTAACTCTAGGTTGGTGCCATGGACTGAATGCCGATTAGTACTTGAAGCGGATCAAGTGCATGCCTTCCAGTTCAGCTTCATCCAGAGGGAATCCAGTTTGTGAGCCCTGAGATTAGTCCTACAGTGTGACTCAAAGATCAGCAAACAGGGAAAACGAGAAGACTCATTTCAGAAGTTCTCTGCCGATTCGAAGACTAAATTGCTCATGCAGACACACCTAAAGAAATAGACGGTAACCCAGCCTAATTCACACCAACATGAGCTTAAAGAGTCCTGTGTAATTTTGGTAAGATTGAAGCAGCAGTCAGAAGAGCACTAACAAACCTGTACAACAGAATCCTTTTCTTATGTAGCTCTAAAAAGCTACTAATACTTCCTCTTATTAGCTAATGCTAGGAAGCAGAGGTTAAAAAAGTCTTGCTGATAGTCATAGAAGTCGTCAGCTGCAAAAATCAAACCCAGGCTTCTAAGCCAGCATTTTATAAAACAGATGGTCAGTTCTTCTTGCAGAAATTACCCTTCCTCTTTGTAAATGCAGAAGTTTAATAGTCCTTCCAAGTTTTCTATGAAACATTTGGGAAAAAAAAAAAAAAAAAACACTCCCAGCATTTACACACATATGTACATGCATTACTTTACCTGATAGATAAACCCACTCATTCTTGGGCTGGCAGACAACATTAGCAAAATGTTAGGGAAGAGAAGAAGATACCTTTCATTCTTTTCCTGATCAAAAAAAGAAAATGAAAAAGTAAATACGACATCACAAGCCCCCTCACCCCTTTTTGTTTTATATTATTAAAAACTATCAACAATGTTACAATGCTATAGTTACTCTACCACTATTTGCCCCTGGCAGAATTAAACCTCCATAAAGGCAAAAAGAGTCAGAATTATTTAATTTTCTATTTCTAAAGTGCTAGTAACACATGCCTATACTCCTTCCTGGAAAGTAGAGCCTTATAATTTAAAAAATAAATAAATACATTTTAAGGTCAATATTTCACCCAGATTGTGTTTAATATGATAACAACCCTTTTGCTGACTTCAGTAAAACCAAAATTACATAGTGGATATATTTATTAATATAACGTGGAGGGATGCTGTTACTGTAACATCAAGACCTCGGTCTCTCGAATTGGAGAGATCAGATTTTTGTACTATGTTGGATTGTGTTCCGAATTAGAAAAAGATTATGAAAGAAAAGTAATAACGCTTATATTCACAATGAAAATACTCATTGCTTTGTTCCGTTTTTAATTTGCTGGTTTCACTTATGAGGTTGTCCTTTGCTTGTTTTGGGAGTACTTTTATGGAAAGAGGAGAAAATTTACTCAATCTACTGCTATAGACAAACACTGAAAGAGACAAGCATTAACATATAAAGCTTTTTTTTTTTTTTTTAATGACAAAACAAATATATCCATTCTCAAAGTTACTGTCTCAGTTTCAAACATCTTTGCAATACAGTACAGGTCCTTATCAAGTTTTAATTTTTCTATCAGTTTTTCAGCAAGTCTTTACAAATGCCTACATCATTTAAAAAAAGACAAACTAAAACAAATTGCTTTTGCACAAATCAAACTGTTCTATACCTAGGCAAAAAGCAATGCTGTAATGCTACATGGAAACTCATAAAGTCCATTACATTTGACAGTTTAATCATAATGAGAGATTGGGGTGTTTTTTTTTTTGTTGTTTGTTTTTGTTTTTAAAAGACAAGATGCGAGTGCAGAAGATGCGCTATCAGTTTAATGAATCTTATTTATTTTAAACACCTAACAAAATATCTGATAGAAATTTATCAGGTGAAATATTTTAAAGTATTCAGTTGCAAAAACATTCTTCTCTTTCCTCATATGTTTGGAAATCCTTTTTCTAAGGGAGGAAACTGAATGAGGTTGCAATTCGAAAACCACCACCAAGTTCAAAGCTTAATTGATTATACAGAATAGCCTACAGTAAAAACATGTCAGTAACCTGTATACATTTCTCTTCTGTTAGCACCTGCTTTAAAGATCTTTTAGAACCTTATTTCTCATAGGACTTTTGTGGTTTTTGTTTTTTTAAATCATCCAGACTTTGCAATGTGACCTTTGACTTTTTCACATCTCTTCTTACTCTATTTCTCCAAAACCATTTGGTTTTCAAACTTGTATTTCAAAAATTTACTACCTCAGCACAGTGCCCAAAACAGTGAGGGAAAAGTGGGCCTCAGGCACCTTACAATATGAATCTTGTTATTTAATTATGTTGTAATAACTGCTAGTGAAATGATCCTATAACATAACTACATATGGAAAGTCCTGTTTAACCATGCACTTTAAAAACAGACCTAAAAAACATCATAAGATGATTTTGCAAGTGCTATATTGGCTACATTTCAGTAAATTTTACAGATGAGACCATCCATCTTCAAGCATTTTTTAATTTCCTGTTTTATAATAAAAGCCTTAAAACAGTGGAGAAAGATTTTATTCTAGATTAGTATCTCAAAGTATTGTTTATTTCTGCTACATAATAACAACTTTAAATGGGAAAGAAAGGCTGACAGTAAAGATGAGAACTACATTACCTCACTTCCAGCACACTGAATCATGACCTGGGACATGTAAATTACATTGCCGAGTGTTTTAATATCTTCTCCCTCCCAGCAACGGATTGCTTCAGTCAGTATTTGTAGTTCAAGTTCTTTCCGTTTCCGTACTTCTTGACATTGTGCCTAACAAATATAGGCAAAAATATCATCTCTATCAACTCTATCAGTATGGAACAGGTTAAGGGTAGAAATACCACTACACTTGTATTTACTGTTGTCATTGTAGCACACAGAAGACAGTAGCTAATTTGAAGCATTTTCATTTAGATGACTATTACTGGTATTTCTTATAAAACTAGCTTTTCTAACTTCAATATTACTTTTCTTTTCAATTCCAAATTCATAGTCACAACCCTGTTTCTCAAATTTCCCTTTCCTTTACATTTTACATTTTTATACTTCCAACAAAAAACAGCTAGGCTAAGCAGAAAACAGTAACACATGATGCATTATGCATGTGCATAATGACTATATACGAAGTATACTCTCCTTCACTAAAAAGAGCCGTGTCAATTGTGCAAACACTGTGTATTAGCCTGGGCTCCTACTTTTATTAGGGTTCTTGCCAACCTGCTCTACTAGCTGCACTCCCACTCATCTCACTTGAGATGAGTTTCACAATTGTTCACAAGAATTATTTCCTCTCATTTGTGAAGCACTCAACAGAATGGGGAATCCCCAAACCTCTTCTGAACACAGGTAACAGTAAGTCTCTGCTTTATCATGTAAAAAATGCCGGTTACTGCCAGCATGCATTTCTAACAGGAAACGTGAAACATTAAGTTTATTGTAACTGGGAATGCGTTAAATATATGTCTATTGCAGTAAAGGACAATGACAGCTCATTTGTTCAAATCAGGCTTATCCCCTCCATTATTACTAAATTTTCCATCTTCTGACCTTCATTCAGCACTTTCCTCTTTATCCTTTCTCCCTCAACTCTATCACTTTTCCCTTAAAATGAATGCACTTCAGAAAAATATACTCAAGTGTTGTGGCCCTTCTTTAGGCCACTAGTTATGCTAGCTTTCGTATGAAGGAAGATAAAGTACAAGAGGGCAGACTGAGAGGTGCAGAATGCTTGCGTGGCTCTTCTGTCAATAGTCTATTTGCTGTAACCCCCTAGTAGCTTGCAATCCTCAGCTCTGCCCATAAATTGCATTAATTTACAGGATTCAAAAAAATTCCACAAAAATTTCTTATACAAAAAGCGTACAAAAAAGCTTCACATTTTAAAAGCAACAGAGGGAGATGAAATTAGAAAACACCATAGTGAAAATATATATATATATATATAATCTATTTTTCATCACTCTTACAGAAAGGTTTTTGAAGGCAGTCATGGACTTTTGAATATCTGGACGATCCGGATGATAATCCTAAAAGCAAGGGGAAAAGCATAAAATAAAAAATTTAGTTCTAATAAAAATAATAATAAAAGTTTAGAGGCTTAACTAAAAGCAAATAAACAATCCTGTAAACTAAAAGCTTTCAGACCTATCTGCTCTCTTTTCACAGCCTTCTTATATCAGAAATTGGTGGTCTTTCTTGTAGAAAAAGTAAAGAGTCATTTACAGCTTTCCTATTTATGCTTAAAATAGAGCCAAGGAAATTTTACAGGACCTACTGGACAAAGAAAATTGCTTTCCATCTTGAAATTCTAATAGGAAAATGTTTGTTTTATAGGGTTTTATTTGGTGCCTTAGCTTTCTTTGTCACAAATCACATTCCTTACAGACTAATATGTCTTGTTGTCACTGACTGACAAACCATGTGACACAACGAAGAACTATATGCTTTCTACTTCTCTCCCTCCTTCACACCCCACAGATCTAACCTATAAAATGCAAATGCAGAAACAGTAGCTCCTCAAACACCTTCCCACATTGGAAAGATCATTTTTGGATAGTGTTCAGTAGAAGTCAAGGTGAAGTGTCCAACCAGTTGAGGTCCTAAGATGAGAAGCAGCACTCCTACAAGATAAAGTAGCCTCAAGTAGCGTGCAGGAGATGAATTCAACATCAAGTCAACCAAAGACCCTGCAACACTGTTCTAGGGGTGAAGGTTAGCTTCTCTGGCTAGCTTCACTGTAAACATTTAGCTTCTGCAGGAAGTTTTACTGCTCTACGTTTTAAACTATTGCAGCCTGTATTTTAGAAGGCTGAAGGAAGAGGAAACAAAGGTAATTTTGGGTCCCATCATGTTTGACATGTACCTTTAAAATAATTGTTGTCAAATCATCATTAAGCTGGAACATAAATGCTGATAAGATATACCTCCATGTGCCTTTCAAGTTCTTTGAGTAAGGTGGGGTATTTATCCAGACGCATGAAAGGTTTGCTGAGGCCTGTGGTCAGTACAAGGATCCCAGGGCTGTTGGCACCTTTCATCTCCATGAATTCTCCTAGCTCCTCACTGTGCACACAAGATATTTAAGCAAATTAAGATCAAATTACTGAGACAATTAGAATTACATTATATTCTTCACTTCAGGCTTTCACCTGCAATGAATTTTGTCAATAAAACAAGAGGCCAAATAAATCAAAAAGTAATTCAAGTACAACTTAAGTGCTGACATCAGTTTGTTCCTGTATCTTGTTGAATGCAGAAGGACATTTGTCAATCTGGGGTCCACCATTAATCCAGGGAGCAGAAATGGAATTGCTCTCACCATTACAGGCACCCAATGATCACAGAGAGCTGCTAAATGCTACCCCATTCAAGCAAAAGTTACAGAATAAAGCCTTTGCGCAATATTTTATTACTTACCTCTTTATTCTAGTAAAATGACATCTGACCTTAGAGGTGGTTTATGTAGGTAATATCCAGGTGTAAACCGTCTAGTTAATGATGTCCTATTGCACATCCAAGGTGCTACTGCAAAATGGCCAACTAGCCAGCAGCCATGCAAATGGTAGAGCATAGCAGAAATAATTAGCGTGCAGTCTATACTCATATGAGGATATAGTACGGAGGTATACGGAGGGTATAATTATACAACACGCTTGCTTTGACAGCGAGGTTGGTTTAAGAAACCCACACTCTCCAAATATCATGAATTACTACTTCCCCTATCCATACCTTTTCATACCTGGATCATTTCTGAGAACTGGTTTGCAGCACAGCCCTTCAACTCGCTACTTTAACTCCGTTAAAAGGCAGCAGAGCATCACGGGGATGTAAGCTCACTTTGCTATCAGGGGAGCTTACAATATCTACATTCTCTGCTTCCTCATAAAGCAAAGACTTCAGAGAACTAAGGTGGAGGACAAGATTTTCAAGAGTTTAAATGGCCAGGAACAAAATCGGCCTTCTTGTTGGGGAAAGGAAGCCCAGCAGCACTTGGGCTTATTTCCAGGCTTTAGAAAGCACACATTGCAGAAGTGCATGAGATCCTGAAGACAAAAATCTAAATAAAGAAAATTCAGAAAGCCGCTTATTAAAATCTTTTTGCATTCAACCTATGCCATTCTAGACATCTGCAGATGGGGTTGTTCATGTTTTGAGCAATTGTTTATTCTCATGTGACACACAAATTCTATTTTAAGTTATCCCGAAAATCCTTACTTTCAGCTGATTAACAGCAGTATGTCCCTGTAAGTCATGACTTAAACATTTTTCACCTCCCTGACTGTTGACATAGTGCCATTTTTCAAAGGAAGCTTTTGTCAGCCACCAGATTCAGTATTTTCAGAAACGGTAAAACATCAAGTAGCAATAAAGGAGGAATACTCGTACATTATGGCCTCACTAACAAAAATCTTACTTAAAGCCTGGGTAACAATTTGGGAAGGGCAAGTATCTCCAGGCTTAGGGCATAGGTATGTTCAAATATCAGCAAGGTGTGTTATATAAAATCACAGATTAAGACAAAACAGACCCTGTCCACCCCCCCCATCCCTTCTGATTTCAGAACTGACATTTTGCTTATTAGTGTCGTTTGTCCAAACAGACGAAGAGAGCAAACCAAAAACATGGACTGAGGCTTTCCCATCTCATGCAAGTGCTTTACCCATCAGCCCACCCAGACCTCTCTCCTCCCGGCTGTTAAGTTTCCCCAGGTTCAGAGAGCAGAAGGCACTTCTCCATGCAGATAACTCCAATTCTTACTTGTCTTCAGATCAGTTAACTGGTATTCACTTACACGACTTGTTTAAATACATCCAATACCGCTTCTGTATTGCCAGGTAGGGCAAAACCTTATGCAATTTCTTTTACAGCATTTCACACTACAGCTCAGGCACTTCTCCGTGCACGTGTGTGTTTCTGCTGTTCTGAATCAGCAAAGTCAAGAAAGCAGATGAAGGAGATTCCCAACATCTGCTTTGCATTGTAAAAACGCAGAGGGAAGGGTTCGGCACACTTGAGAACGCCCACAGCTCCAGGAGGCAGACCTCCTTTCTCCATCCCTCTCAAGCAGCAAGTATCGGCACCTCCAGGCCTCCCAAAATCAGCCTGTGACATGATCAGGTTTTAGCCAGAATTAAAACTCATTAAAAAACCTCCTGCAGTAAATTGTGTGAAAAATGAAGTAAAAAGCTGCCCAACTGAATATCTAGATCCTCAAGACCTACTTTGCCTTAAGCTTTCTTATCACAGCCCTTACTCGGCATAAAAATCACATCAACTTCACAACTCGATGACCGATTCTGGTGGCACCTTCAAGAACTAAGGCTTTCTACTCGTACTTATGTTGGCTTACAGTGTTACCAGCTACTTGCTCATCCAGGACTTAAGCTAAATAGCTGGAATGTTACATTGGATGGTTATGGTGTGGCCGCACATCCCCTCCCTCTGCCTCAGCTAAAGGGGTGCAGCTGTTTCCAGCAAGGTGATGGGATGGACAAATGAGGGCACAGCAGCCAACTTCTACATGAAGCTGTACCAAAGCTCGCATGTGAAGGCCCTTCTGTCACAAAGCACTCAATGGTTTTAAATTTCAATTCATTCTGTATATGACATTCTGTATATGGCAGTGTATACCACTGCTTTTTGTTGTTGTTATTAATTAATTCTCCATCAGCATCACAGAGTACGAATATATATGGTACTTGACAAGAATCTTCATCTGTGACTCTTCTCGGTGACAGACACCACAAGACAGTGGTACAAGAACTAACAGGGAGTAAACATTTAAACTCCTTCTTTGCATTTCGTTTGCTTCAGCCCCTGCTGCCTAACTTTACAAACTATTTCCTTTCTCATTATCTGGTATTCTTCCCCATTTCAGGCAGCACAATCCAAACACGTCTATGCAACTTCTCCTTCCTCTCCAAAATACCAGTATGTTTTACAGTACATGCCAACCATGAATACCACAGGCCATTCAATTCAACATTGTTCTCAGCAATGCTAGTTTTCATCTTTAGATTGCAAAGACACAAAAATCCCCAACCCCTAATTACTTTGGCCATCTCCATGCTGCTGTGTGCATGCAAATGCATTATATAAATGGCATTTGCTGAGCTATCCCCTAACACAATGCTTTTTTTTTTTTCTTTTAATTATTTTATTATTTAATGCCTCTACAGTAGGAGGAACATTGTGGTTACCAAATCCATTTCACCCACATTCACATTTCTGATATTCATCATCACTGTTTCTTTTTTTCCCAACCTCGGCATTGTGAAACAGATGTGTCAGAAAACGGGAAAAAGCTCACTGCAGAAAATCGACTACTCTGAACCCTGAAATAAAATAAAATAAAAAAGTAATACTATCTTATTTCCTCTGCCTGCTCTGCGATTCCTGTCTCTAACTGAGAACACTTTATCCTTATGCAAGGTTACAGCAGTTGCCACGCTAATCACTGCTCTCCAACATAGGACATCGTTGTTTAGCTCCTCGTTTTCACTTAATCACAGCGTAAGAACCTACAGAGCAAGTTTAAACCTCGGCTCACTTGAAATGTACGCAACATCCTGAAAAACACACTTAACAATAGCATCATCAGGAAGCCTTTTAAACAGAGCAGCGTTAATAGGTGTAATTAAAACTGAATTACGTAGTTTTCCTCCCAACATTCCCAAGAGGACAATGTTTTCTTTCATACACTTCTATACGTCACTCTGACAAGTTTCGACATGCTAGCTTGTTCAAACTCTAGAATGAACACACACACACTTTTAATACAATAGGAGCAAAAAATTTGTTTAAGCAGCGTCATGGTGTGGACCCTGTTACCAGTCTGCTCAAGCCAAACCAACCTGCTACCTCCGCAGCTTCAAGAACAAACAGGATCTGGCAAAAAGGACAGACGTTACTTTAGCTCGAAGCTGAAAGTGAATGTCCTTCATTTATTCACAAAGGACAAATACAAGACAAACATAATGGAAAGGTTTACTTTCAATAAAATAGGGGTGAGTTAAAACACTGTTTGAATATGACAGCGGTTCACAACTGTTCCTTAATTAATAGCAGCTTAAAAAAAAAAATCATTGTTGTTAGCTTAAGAGCACAGCTGCTTAGACAAAGACAATGGCTCTTTCATGGCACAATTTCAACCCATGCTTACAAGTACCACTTTCCTAGTCAGTATATACTAAATAAAGCTCTGACCCACAACTAAGCTGTATGTTGTTTTTTAATTGAAAAAATTATTAAAATGTTAATTATTTAATAATTTAATTAGAAATATTAAAATATGTATCATTTATCTGAACAAGAAAAACTTTTGAACAGTTAAATCATCAACTTAATCTCAACTGCCTATGTAAGTACCTCTTGAGAAAGAAGCAGAGGAGATTTCGATTCACTACTTGCGTCATTTTACAGAATAAAAAGTAGAGAAGCATACAAAAGTACCGTGCTTCATTTATCCCAAAATTTCTATCTGAAGGGCTCTCCCTCCTCTCCAAACTAAAGTTAGCTCACAGCAGAAGTTATTTTGGATGTCACCACAAAAAGTGTCTTTAAGCCCTATGAACATATTCAAATCTTTCTTAGCACAGCTGCCTCAAAAGGCTGCAAATCAGACCAGGAAGAGGGAAGAAAACAAGTTCAGATGTGCCTACAGTAACAGAAAGCAAAAAAAGAAAGTCATTTAAACTGGAGGAAAACACATCCAGGAACTAAAATACATGTTTAATATCACAACTTACACTTCTGAAGTAGGTCTCTGTTTGTAATAGATGGAGCACGAGCTATCACTGCTGAGGGGTCTGAGGACTGCACACAGGCACCGCATTTTGAGAGCGTTGTGGCACAGCTTGGCTCAGCAGCCCCTGGACTGCAGCTTTTAATTTCCTAGCGCCAAACTTCCCAATCAAGCTGCTCGCTCGGGGACTGCTGCTCCGCGTATGACATCAGCCTGCACACTTGCAGGCTCAGGGATGCACAGAAGTGGGGGAGGCACAAAGAGTTTTCTGACTCAAGCTTATCTGTCCTCCATGCTCCAGTTACTCGGAGTAATTGTGATGTTGCAGCTCCAGAAACTTTATCCAGCCTGCTAGGTCAGTGATGCAAACGTAGAATATGCTTGGGACATGTTATCTAAGAAAACTGAAGGATCTAGCAAAATTAATATTTGAACAAGTGAAGTTTTGCAAATTGCTTCCAGCTATTCTTCCAGCTGAAAACTGACTCAACACTTATTTTGCAAAATAAAAGCAACCAACATTACTGATTTTTGGCTGCTTTTTGAGCAAATTAGTTTTTTTTCCTGGAAACATTTTTCTTCCATTTTGTTTAAACAATGCCATGTTTATTTTAAATAAAAGTCAAAAAGCTTAAAAGCCTCTCTCCCCCCAGTAATTACATATTTAATATTGATTACATTGGGTCTATATTTCTTAAGAAGAGTTCAATGCCCCACTGACCAGTGGGGCCTTTTAGACACCCCCACCCCCCGTTATGTTATCCACCTTTCAGGTAGTTCTGTACTTAAATATCTTTTCCCTTATCATTTTGGATACAGTCTACATACATTCCCAGTCCTAGCTGCTGCCTCCTCTTTTTCTTTGCTGGACTTTCCCCTTGCACTGAACTTTGTGGCTTCTGATCTTCTCCAGGGGTAGGTAACCTCTCAGGTTCCTCAGACTCCTTACTCTGCAATTATCCATGTCTGTACTTTGTATCCAACTGTCTCTTTCTTTTATTTTCTTGTTTTTTCTATTGTTTTGAGGGAAATACTTTCTTTCATGCCTTAGGCTGCTCATCCTCTTTCTTCTCTTACTGGAAGACAAGCATATTTCTATGATCAGAAGTACAAATGGCAAATAATGCTACTTCAGCTAAACACTATGCCCTTGAGGCAGCACTGCTCTGACCAGCTAGCACAATTCTTTCCAAAAATAAGACAGTATTATTGCATTGGATCATCTACCCTTGGACCTGCACTGTCTTCAAGCAGAACTACGGGCTAGTAGAGACTGAAATCTCATACAATGCTACCAAAGAGGTATGATTGTTATGGAATGAAGTAAAGAAAACAGGGGTCACGTACAGTGGCACTACAGCCACTGTCGGAGAAGGCAACAAGGAGAACAAGCTAAGAGATGGTGATGGAAACAAACAAAACACTGATCTTGACAGGAGTCACCGCCTATGCCTGGCGAGCTCCATCTCTTACGCTCTAGCCAGTGGCTTAAGACATGATTATGAGACATGGTGACAGACCTAAGGAAAAATGACTTAATTCTTTAACATACTCGAGTCTTTAAAAATTGAAAGAATTCTAGTTCTGGAAAAAACACACAACAGCTCTGAAGCAATTCCTCAGACAAAAACAACCTACAAAATTTCAAGATCATGTAAAACTGGAGAAATTACGTTGAGTAGCAGCTCTAACACCTGGATAAAACTTAAGAGTGACACAACTGGAAACAAGTAAAAGAATCTGCTCACAATGCTCCAAACTTAATAGATATGAAACAGCAGAAGATTTTTGTTGTTGTTGTTATTGACAGAGGCAAATACAACCTCAGAAACATTTAGCTCGGGAACCCGAACTCCTATATGGGCTGTACTACATTTTATTCCCATTTCTGCATACTCACACACACCCAAGTCTCTTTATTGATACTCATTTTAGTAGTTTGACTATTAACAATTAACTTAAGGAAATTAAAGATGTTTGTGGCTTTGAAGATTTTAAAATGAAAAAGCTTATTCATGCAGTAATACAAAAATTAACACCTTTCACCATGTGCATTTGTATTTATACACACACATATGAACATACAGGTATACTCATGCATATCAATTTATATATGTGTGTGTACACACCTTATTTTGTACTAATTGAATAAGACTACCCATGCTGCTTTTACATATGATCAAGAAGCAAATGACACAACAGAAACAGGAAACATCAGGCTGGCATTCGCACTGAATGGCACAGGGAAAAACAGTCACATTCCCACTGAATGCCTCTTTTAAATCTCCAGCCCTATCCCAAGTACCAATATTTAAAAATCAATTTTACAAAACTACTATTTAAAAAAGGCTTTTCACTACAAGTTCAAAATCATTCTGAATAAGTTAGTATAATCAGTTTTTATGTATACATACATACACAGACTCTTTACCAGGTGTCAACGACCTCTTAACAGGTACTACAACACTGCTCAAAGAGCATGTTTGATATTTCAGAAAATGAGATAAGACCCTCATGTGTCTAAAACTGCATCAAGTCAGATGACTGCTTACAGTAATTTTGATGTTACAGCGATCCAACTAGGTAAGGAAACAGCACAGTTAATGCTTCAACAACACAACAGCCAATTCCCTCCGAGCTGCTTTCAGTCAATGACAGTAAAAATGCAGTAACAAAGTAAGTGTGTTATACAGAACAAAACAAACAAACAAACAGAGGTAAAAACTCTGAAGTCTCACCTAGAGCAACTATCCAGATTTGGTTTTGTTTCATTTTTGTTGATACCATTCCCAACAAAAGCAAGCAAACTTAACTGCAGAAATTATTAACTTTATGATGCAAGAATTTGACTTAAAATTACCTGTTTTGTTGTTGTTGTTGTTGCAGAATGCATTTCAGAAGCACAGTTAAGGCATGTTGTCAGTTTATGAAGTGTACAAAGTTCATGGCAAGAAAAAAATTCTTACTGTCTACACCAGATTATGTTCTAAATCAAAGCACTCTGGACTGTTCCCTTTTCCTCACTCTAAAAGGCTACTGAAAATCACAGCTGATAGAAGCTGGATGCTCAAATCTAAGAATTCAAACATCTATTTCTCTGCAATATATTTGTTGGTATCAAAACAAGTAACTATACCACAGAAACAGCCAACAAATCATCACCAGTTCTTCACAGTGGCTTTTGATACTGTGAAGCCACACAGTGGCTTTTTGATACTGTCTCCCATGACATCCTGCTAACCAAGCTGAGAAAGTGTGGGATAGATGAGCGGACAGTTAGGTGGGTTGAGAACTGGCTGACTGGCCGAGCTCAGAGGGTGGTGATCAGCGGTGCGGAGTCAGGTTGGAGGCCTGTGAGCAGCGGTGTTCCCCAGGGGTCGGTGCTGGGTCCGGTCTTGTTCAACATCTTCATCGACGACCTTGATGAGGGGATAGTGTCCACCCTCAGCAAGTACGCCGATGATACAAAGCTGGGAGGAGTGGCCGACACGCCAGAAGGCTGTGCTGCCATTCAGCGAGACCTGGACAGGCTGGAGAGCTGGGCAGAAACAAACCGGATGAGGTTCAACAAAAGCAAGTGTAGAGTCCTGCACCTGGGAAGGAACAACCGGATGTACCAGCACAGGCTGGGGGATGACCTGCTGCAGAGAAGCCCTGCGGAGAAGGACCTGGGGGTCTTGGTGGATGACAGGTTGGCCATGAGCCAGCAGTGTGCCCTGGTGGCCAAGAAGGCCAATGGGATCCTGGGGTGCATTAAAAGGAGCGTGGCCAGCAGGTCAA